>VSMD01128708.1:0-77832 GCA_008750895.1 Mirza zaza
GCACACACACACACCTGCACATACACACACACCTGCACATACACACACACCTGCACACACACACACACCTGCACATACACACACACCTGCACATACACACGCACCTGCACATAAACACGCACCTGCACACACACACACACCTGCACATACACACACACCTGCACATACACACACACCTGCACATACACACACACCTGCACATACACACACACCTGCACATACACACACACACATGCACGCAGAAAGAATAAGAAATTGCAACCCAACGTCTGAATTCCCCATGGTCTCAAGAGAGGGGACTGCACAGTCAGAGAGCGAGAACGAAGAAAAAAAAAATAAAGCTTAGCAATTAAGCACAGCACATAGCTGCTTCTCCCATCGTCTGTGGTCAATTAGATGTGACTCTAGCCCTGCTACGACGCGAGGGTGACAACGCCGGGACGGCTCACATCGCCTCGGTACCTGCCACCAGCGTTCGCTCGAGAGCCTCCTCCTCTAAAGCAATATGGGCCCCGAAGAGACAGGAAGAGGGAAAGTGGGGAGAATGAAGTTTGCTCTCAGAGCAGCACACAGAGCCGGCGCATTTGTTTAGAGGGGACCCTAATTAGAACGTTAAAGACGACACTTGGAAGAAAACTAAGCTTAGGGTAAAGTTCAAACGTTTTACAAGAGGAAAACATTCCCATCCGGCTCTCTCCTCCCGAGAACGAGTTGCTCCAAATGCCTGCGCCACTGGAAGCACAAGCGCACGCGTGTTTCTCTCTCTGTAACGCTTTCCCGCAGCGACGGGCGCTGTGGAGGGTCTGCCTGTGCCCAGGCTGGAGAGCTGGACGGGAAGATTTCACCCCGTCTGATTTTGGGGAAGCCACAGAGGTTATTTAATAATTGCTGGTGAGTCTCCGCTCCTGTCTCGGCAAGGACAATACCCCGGATTCCTCCTCGGGGGAAGTCCCACTCTTGGGCCACGGGGCACAGGGACCGCTGAACCCAGCCTGCGAGTCACTGCAGGTACAGTCACGTGACACCAGCCTGTCACATCAGAAGGTTTCACCGCCAGAGTCCTGGACTGGGAGTCACGCCCATCCACCTAGTGAGTCAGTGAGTTAGGCCCTAGTCACCCTGCCAGTAAGAACTTGTCACCCCAGGATCTTGTTGTGGTTTGGGGAAGGACTTCTCTTCCCACGGTGATTGGCAGCTATAAAAAGAACCTAAGACCGGAGCTGCCCAGAACGGCCCCTTGCAGAGGACCCGGTTATAGCTGACGCCAACGCAGACAACGAAGCCAAAAAACTGAGAAACAGAAAGGTATCAGCTGAGTCTTGGTGACCCCATGTGACATCTTGGATCCTGCTTTACCTGCGGTTAGTAACGCCCCTGTTTGTGTCAGTTACACGAATCAGTAAATGTCCTAATTTTAACAGCTTTATTGAAATGTCATTAACATAAAAATTATATACATGTAAGGTACGTAATTTGATGTTTTGGTATGTGTAGACATTGTGAAATGACCACATTCCAGGTAATTAACATATCCATCACTTCTGTGTGGTTACCATTTGTGTGTGTGTCTGTGTGTGTGTGTCTATGTGCACTGAGATTTAATTTAAGTTCTATCCTTTGAGCACATTTTAAGCATACAATACAGTATTTTTAGCTCTCATCCCCAAGCTGTACTTAGATCTCCAAAACTTATTCATCTTGCAAAACTGAGAATTGGTACCCTTGTCTTATTTTGTTTAAGCTAGGTTTTCTGTTACTTACAACCAAAAGGGTCTTGACTGATTTAAAAAAAAAAAAATCCCTCTGCTGTTTTATAATTTCACTAGCATCTTTTCCTTTTCTGGGCTATTCAAGGAACATTCCCTTGCACACAGAAATTCCCTAGTGAGGCCACTTCCCGATGGCTGACCAAAAGCCCCAGAAATGCTGGGATCTTAAGAACTGTCCAAAGGGAAATTCATTGTGTGGGGGTCGGCTTCTGCCCAAAGGTCTGTTTATGCCTCCCTGACCTCCCACCTGGCCCGTCTCCGAACTGAAAGGCAGACCTGTGACAACTCCAGGTGTGGCCGCATAGGGGGACACAGACTGATCACACGAACAACCTGAGACAGAGGTCACACGAACACAAGCGTTTCCAGCAGAAAATGCTTCCACTGGGCACACACAGGAACAGGTGGCTGTGCATCACCGCAGAGCAATTTCAGGAAGAGTGACCCGTTTCTACAAGCTCTTGCAAAGGAGCAAGGGCTCCCTGCCAGGATCTGAGCTCTCTGTGTATTGGGCAGAGAAGGGGCCTGCCCTCAGGAAGCTCACGGTCGGTTAAGGGAGAAGAGCAGCTCCATCCTCTCGACACGACCATGTCTTCACTTTCACAGCCCCCCTCTGCTTGTAAAGCACCCCCCACCAAGTCCCTTGCTTGGCTAGTCCCTGCTCACTCAGCTCCAGATCAAGACCCCCGTTTTCAAGCCTTCCCGGACACTCAGACTAGTCATCTGCCCGCCCTCTGTGCTCCACCGCGGCTGGTGGCCAAGGCTCACCTGACTCCAAGCACTGCCGTCACCTGTTTGTCTGTGAGCTCCCTGAGGGCAGGACGCTGTGCCACACTCCCCGTCCCATCCCCGGGATGCAGCAGCATTCTAGCCGCACAGCAGACACAAGTGTCTGCAAGGAGAATTGTGCACTTGGAAAATGAACTCTGGGCTCCACAGAGCTTAATCTGGCAGCAGGAGACAGACTGGGAGGTATGAGAGCAGACTTGGCAAATGACTCATGGGGCAAATCTGACCTGCTCGTTTTTGTAAATAAAGTTTCATGGGGACGCGGCCACCATGCTCATTTGTTTATTGTCTATAGCTACGTTTGTCTTACAAGGACAGGGTTGAATAGCTGTGGCAGGGACGACGCAGCCTGCAGCCTCGCAAACTGTCCACTCTCTGGTCCTGTGCAGAAAAAATTTTCTAATGGCTTTGGCAGAATATCCCTTGACGTGGGGACACCAGCTAAGAAGCCACCCTTGCATAAATAGTTTAGGAAGGCAGTGGAGCTGGCAGCAGATCACGAAGAGAAAGGTGGGGGGTCCCTTCTACCTAAACCAAGGAAGGGTGCTGGCTCCTCATGCAGACAGACAGTGCTGAGGGTGGTGCAAAAACAGTGAGTCAGAATCTTTTTTGGAATTTGCTTTTCATCACCCGACCTCTGACCTATAAACACAGGCACAAACAACAGGCTTCGAACTCGGCAGGAGGCGGCTCATGAGGACAGGTACAAGGTGGCCTCGTGGTGGCCACTTCTTCTCACCAGTGCTCAGAAAACAAGGTCCTGGGTGCCAGGACCTTGGGTGCCCATGCTGGGCACTTTGCACCAGTAGTTCTTAAAGAGGTGCTACGACTCCTGGGGGACATTAGGGAATGACTAGAGACATTCAGGAAGGATATGTGAATGGTATCTAGCAGGTAGAGGCCAGGGATGCCACCAACCACCCTATAGCACACAGGACAGCCCCCTCCACAAAGGATCCTCCAGCTGCCAACATTAACAGTGCCTGCAGCCCCTACTTAGCATACACTGTGTCTCCAATCTTGCTTTACTTTGTAGTCTAAGATGTACCAGTCCAGAATTGGGCAGTTATTAGACCAGGTTACACCCACAGGTAGCTTCCAGGGAAGCCAGAAGTCATCTCTCATGTGGCAAGAGAACCACCCCGCGGGGAGTTTGGGTCCCATTTTAAAATAAACCAAGCCCTCTCTCTCACCTACACCATCGACCCAAGACCTGTTTGCCATCTGTTGTTGTGCTGCTCCCTGTGGGGAAGTCAGGTGCCAGGGTATTCGATCCAAAGATGCCACAGCTCCATTTGCCAGAGTAGGTGGGTGTCCCAGCCTGGGAAACTTCTGCACCATCTCAAGCCTTAGCCCTGGCTTCAAAATGCTTTGAGGCTACCCCAGGAAAGGCCGGGACCAGCCACAGCAAACCGCCGCCTCCTGCACGACTTGGACCGCCCTAGCAAACACAGGGTACCGCGCTCTAGGGATGGAGCCCACGGTAGCCAGGGAGCCTGCCATTAGCATCCAGGTACATGGGGCTCTGGATTTCATCCTGTACCTGGAGTTCTCAAACAGATGTTGGTGGGACCCCCCATAGTTACTTATTAACACTGACAGCCGTTCCAGAGAGACCCTAATTAATATTCCCAACATTTGCACTTTAGGCTAATTACAGCTAATATTTAATTAAGATCACTGTACTTCCTATGGAATTATTTTTCACCTTCAGATGGCTTCAGAGATGGCTTTGTTTCCTCCCTAGTGATGTTCCTGGATTCTTAAGTTGGCTGAAATAGGTTTTCTGGAAAAATACTTCAACACGAAGGGCACCTTTTTCGTTCCAGGTCACAGCAAGTGCTGGACACGGGAACAGGCTCCCAGTTGAAAGCGGAGGCCAACTTCATGGAGGGGATGGTAACAGGCAAAATTATCTAGAGCATTCTGGCTAGACATCCCCTTGTCACCCGCCGAAGCTGCCTTCTTTCTTCCACTGCAACGCCAAACCCCCACCTTTCCTTAAATAAGCGGAACGATCAGATTCTGATACTTGCCGAGTCAGGGAGCCTGTGGGTGTTCCCAGCTGATGAGAACGACCTGCTTTGCAAGTGTTCGCATCATCAAGAGGCTGCTCTGAGAGCTTTTGCAAACTTAACATTTCATTTTTAGTGCCTGGACTTTCTTGGGTTGCTGCTCAGAAAAAAAACATAATCTCATGTTTTAAAAACCCACTATCTCTGCTGCAGAACTGAGTGCAAGCAAGAAACAAAGAACACTTCTTAGGACACGTGTAGAAGAAACGTCCTTGTCCTCATGCACCAAACCTCCCAGTCGCTGAGAGCAACTCAACAACAGCATGGCAACATGGAACCCCGTCATTACCCAGGACAACCCAACGAATAGCTTTTACTCCAATTACCGAGAGCAAAAGGATTATTAAAATGCAACCAAGTCTGATTTCTAAAAGCAAAAAAAAAAAAAAGTCATTTCAATTTAAATATTTTACTGAAGCATGAAATGGCCAGGATATTACTGCTATTTTAAGACAAACACTGTAATCTATTAGCATAGGGTGTTAACTTTGGTGTATGCATACGTTCAGAAAGCTACTCCTCGGGTGCATGGAGAATTTCCTTGGTCACTGAAACATCCTGCACCCTTCTGTCTCTCTCTCTAGGGTGGGCCCAGGAGAAAGAGTCAGGGAGAAAATGAGGGGTTTTTCTTTTTAAAGACATTCCCCTCCCCGCATTCACTGCCCTGAGTGTTTTAATAAAGTAGTTTTGGGAAACTATTAATAACAAGAGAACAAAGGGTGGCAGAAGTCAGACTCTGCAAAATGTTTTGGCTGAAGATCTAATGCAAACCATATTTCAAAGGAGAATCTAGGCTTGACTTGGAGGAACATGAAATGGGTTTACTTTTTTCCCCGTGACTACCTGACTTTCACCGAGAGGGAAAAAAGTACCTGCTTTCACAGCTGTCAAGGTAGACTTTAAAATAATAAAGTATTTTCGGTTTTGTGTGTGTGTGTGTGTGTGTGTGTGTATGTATGTGTGTCTCCCCAGCTTTACTATCAAACTTCTTCAACACACCTTCCTTTCTTGCTTCTGGGATTTATTTGCCCCCAGTCTATTTCTTGCCTGGAAGAACCTCTTCTGACCTAAGCACAGCCCTTTACAATGACGGAACGCACAGGAATTGTCAAGCTCTAATAAGCCAGCTGAATGCCTCTGCCCATACAGCCAGGGCAGGCAGTGGCACCCACAGCGGGGACCCCTCTCTCCCCAACATGGACTCGCTGGAGGAAAGCACCCATTCTTGGTGATTGCCTGCTGTTTCCGTCTTGCTGACTGTTTTACTTTAGTTTAGCAGCATGGTCTGTTCTACTTCTCTGGCAAGAAACCGCGCATATTCAGAGAAAGCCTCTTGAGCTGAACTGAAATGAGCTAAACTGCATCGTGCCCCAGGGGCACTGAAACAGAGGAGAAAAATGCAAAATGACACCATTAACCTGCTGGTTCTAAGACCAGCTCAGTTCCACAGAACAAGCAGAAAGCCAACACACACACACACACTCTCTCTCTCTCTCTCTCTCTCTCTCTGAAACTCCTTTCCCCAAGCACGATTCAAGGAGCAAACGACGTATCACAGAGAGCACAGACTTAACACAAGGAAAGGTTTCAGCTTAATTCAAATCACAATTCCGAGTGAAAAAAACGAAATGGGAAAAAAAAAATACCTGCTGCACCATTCTGCTTCCTTTCTCCTCCATAAACTTAGCAGCTGTTCCTGTCCCACACCACCAAGCATCTGCCCAGAGCAAGCCTCAGTTCCCAGGGGGTGTGTGCGCACCGTGAGACGTGTGGATGATTGGGGTGTCGGGGAAGGGGGAGCCGAAACCGCCCGGCTGACCTCCCCTCAACATCTCGCTGCTCCCCAAACCAACCCCAGATGGGACTTTTTCTGCCAGAAAGGCCTGGCCCATCAATCACGGCTCGCCCCTCCTCTGGCTCCTACTCTCTTTCACAGTGCACCACTGAGCAGATGATTATATAGAGCAGGAAGGGAAAAAAAAAAAAAGAAAAGAAAGGAAACGGCGCTCGACTACATTAATAGCTGTTTAAAAAACATTAGAAATGCTATTCTATGCATCGCCTGGAGCTAGAATTTTTCATTACTAAACTAAACATATAGTATGCAAAGTTATAAAAAAAAAATCCAGCAGGGACCTTGCTACTATCTTATATATTTTTTTTTTTTACAAAAAGGGGTTGGGGGATTATTTGGGGGTAGCAAGGGAAGAAAGCTCAAAGAGAGAGAGAGAGAGAGAGAAATAGGTAAATAAAGGAAAAAAAAGAGACTGTGCAAATATCAGAGAGAGAATGAATTTATAATAAAGCTGCGTGGTTAATTGTAAATTGATCTTAAAATACCGTAACTGAAGATTACTTGGAAGGTTTTGAAATCCGGCTCTTTTGCACACTTGCTATGTGACCTTAGACTTATTGTCATACTCTGGGCACCAGATTTTGCTGCTGTTTAATGGGGACGATGTGGAGTGACTTCATGGTGTTATTGTGAAGAGCAAATTAAAAATCAAATTACAACACAAAAGAAACACACGGGGCCTGGCTCACATATTCACTGTACAAACTCATTCATTCATTCACATCCGATGAAAGGGTGAGCAAAATCCAAAACCATCTCTGTCCCTATAAACCTTATTGTCACGTGTGGTAGCAGACTTCCCAGAAAAAAAAAAAAAAGTGACCACAAAATCCCAGTGGTGATAAATGCTATGAAGGAAAAGGACAGGGGTCTTGCTTTTGCCTTTTCTTGAACTTTTATATTTTCCTAGATTATTCTTTTATTCCTCTCTTCCAAAGAAGAAAAATAAAATCCTGTACAAAAAAATTCCCTGGTGAAACCCTGCATCAGCACCAAATGCAGCCTCTGTATTTAAAGCTGCAAATACCTTGTTCTTCCTTTATTATTAAAACTACAACACCCAGAATGAAATGTCAAAACAGTTTCAGTTTTTATTTGGTCATGTCTTCCTCGCTCGTGGAGGGAGAGGTTTGGAGAGTCCCACTCACCCTTGACGTGGATGGCTGCTTATCGCCAAGACTCCTCGCTATAAAAAAAAAGATCTTGCCAGACTGGAGGGAGTGGATGGGGCTTCTACAGTGATTAGACTGGTAATTAAACTGTATAGCAGAGGAGGAGGGGAGGGCAGAAGCAGCTGTCTAGAAGAATTCAACCTTCCTGCTGGTCTGTCCTACAGGTAATAGTTCAGGTAGCCCCTGGTGATGTTTTTTTTTTTTAATTCCCAGCTTCCTGAGGTTGAAAAGAAAATCTGGATAAACAGCATTTGTGCCAGCCTTACATTTCCATTTCCAATTATACCTGGGGGTATCTCCAACACAGAGAGTAGGTTTAAAACAAGCAGCCCTTTCGGGTTCCTTAAAAGGAGGTACTGGCTCCCCTCTCTGGACTAGGTAACCACAGAACCCCAGGGGGCCTGCCCCACAGGACTCAAAGTCGGCAAATGGGGACCACAGCCATTGGCAGAGCCATGAGCTCCTTATTCTCACTGATAACAAAAAGCCAAACTTCTGTCCTTCAACCTGGGAAAGAGGCATGAGACTAAGACAGACAAATTCTCTGCTGAAAGCACCGATGTTTTGGGGAATGTTAGAGAAAATACTCAAAACCAACCCACCAGCCAAAAAACGCAAAAAAACCCCTAGAGTTTGAGTTGGAAACCATCAGAGAGATGCAATAGGATATTGGTCCATAATTAGTGGAGCATGAATTACTTGGATACTCTTTAAAAAAAAAAATCAGATGCCAGGGCTCCACGCCTAATCTCAGACCCTCTGAGGGTGGGCTCTGGGCCCAGGCACCGTCAAAAGTTGCCGTAGGGTGTTGGGATAGACAATTCCAGGGGAAAACGTCCTGATATTCTTCCTGCAGTTGTGATCCCTGGGGTCTGTGAGATCCAGGTCGGGGTTCACCCCACCAGCATCGTTTAAATGAAATCAAGGACACCACATGGGAGAAGAGGAGAATAGTTAGTGTAGTTTCATAAAACCTCTGTGTGGAGGAACTGGGTTGCAGTGTGAAGCCATTTATGGATTGTGGCAAAAATAAGTAAAAGAAAATACATGCTGTTAGGTAACTCGAGTGTTAGTGACCATCTAAAGCTTTCGATGCTGCGGCTTTGGAATCAAAGGTGGAATACAGAGGGGTCAAGAGCGTGATGGTGGAACTACTGGCAAGTCATGCAACCTCCTTGTGCCCCAGTGTTCTTATCCTTAAAATATAACTAGTGATTCATATTCTCCTTCCCAATGAGACTCTTAAGATGCTTTAGGGAGAAAACCTCCTGGAATGTGTTTTATAATCTAGAAAGTCTGGTAAGCACACATGTCCCATTGTTGGCATAAAATTGGCCCGAGTCCAGACCAACAAAGCTCTTCCTTTGGCAAACCGAGGAAGACATGAGGTGTGTTGGATCTTCCCTGCTCTGTGTCGGGCACCTACGTTTTCACAACCACCCCCGGAGGCAGACATTAAAGTCCCTTTGACAGATAAGAAAACCGAATTGCAAAATGAGTAAAAAAAATAATAATAAAAAAAAATAAAAAAAACTTCCCAGTAGATGGGAACTAATAAATTATTAAGTGGAAGAACCAGAATTTTAATCACGTCTAGTCTTATCAAAGAATTCCTGTTACTGAATCCATTTCGAAGACGAAGATGGTGGCAGTGATGATGAAGATGGTAACAATGATGATGACAGCAAGAAAAGCTTTTCTAGAGCACCGACTGTGTCCTAATCCTTGCTCTAAGCACTGCGGATACAAAATTCAGCAGAGCAGCTTTGCCTACATTCCCCCACCTCACAAGAGTCCAGTGTGGTGTGTACTGTTACCCTCTTATTCAGGGAAGCGGAGCGACTGGTTTGTGCTCACGCAACTGGTTAGCGCTGGCCGAGTCCTACATTTCATATTTCTCAGTACTTGGAGCTGGATTCCAACCTGACCTCATTTAAGCAGACAGACAAGCCTCAGTTCCTCTAACGGTGCCAGCTAATATTAAGAACACAGGATCCTGAAGTGGTTTTGGAGCCGTAATTCACAAAAACAAACAACACAGACTACTAGCATCTATGTCACAGACTCCAGCGAAAGCAACTCGTTTCATTTCACTGCCCCTGCCTCGATGCGGAAGCAGAGAGAGAGAGAGAGGGAGAAGGGAGAAGCCATCCTGTCGCGGCCAACAAACGCCCCAGAATCTCGTGGGCGGCAGACTCGCAATGACGAGGTGTCATGTTTGCAAAATGTTCCATCCTGGTTTTCCATGTGGAGTTACAGAAGGCAACGTAGAGGCTGTTTTTCTCTACTCCTTAAAAGTTAGTGATAATTAAATATTTATGGCGCTCTGTACGAGTCAGGGACGTGGAGATGGCCACTTCGGAGGCGTTACTTCCAATGGGAAATGTACTTGTCTCTTAAAAAAAAAAAAATTAGCAACCACTGGAACGAGTGAAGTTGGCAACAAACAGCATCAGGCACTTGGGAAGACGGGTTTTTTTCGCCTTGTTCATCGCTGCCCCAGAGTCTCAGGGCACCCTGCTTTGTCCTTTAGAACTCTTGTCAAAGTCTGACATTACACATGCATTTTGATGTCTAACTCCAACTGGACTGTAAACTCCATGAGGACAGAAACCTGTGTTTTTTTTTTTTAATCACCATTGCCTCAAGCATCTCCGCGTCTGAGGCATGTGCACACATGCTCACATGCACAAAAGCATTCAAAATGTTTTGTCGAGTGAAAACTGAATCCCAAGCTAGACCCTTCATCCTCACTAGTCCCGAGACATGCTCTGAATCAGTCAGCACCTCAGGGCACTCAGAACACGGTCAAAGTCATCGAGTCTGGCTCTGCTTTGTGTTGAAAGAAACTTTCCTCGATGGGAAGTTTCATCCCAACCTCGCACTGAAGGATTTTTTGTTGTTGTTGTTGTTGTTGAAAAGTCACGTAGGATAGAGCTGCTCCTGCTTGTGAAATAGCTGCGAATGCCTTATTATTGTCTATTATTAATACCAAATAGAGTCAAAGCAGCTGTTAGTCATCGAGTACCTTCTAAGTATCGGATAATGTTAGTCCCTTTATATACAGGCTCTAACTTCATCTCTAAAGCAGCTATAGTAACAAACTTATTTTTAGCACACCCACTGCAACGGATAAGAGAGAACAGAGTCTTGAAGCTCGTAAGTGACATATCCAAGTCTCAAATCCAGCTCTTTCTCCAAAGAAGCTGCCCTTTCCATTATTTATAACTGACCTCTTCGTG
This sequence comes from Mirza zaza, assembly GCA_008750895.1. NCBI lineage: Eukaryota > Metazoa > Chordata > Mammalia > Primates > Cheirogaleidae > Mirza > Mirza zaza. Next base: position 10,903 of record VSMD01128708.1, read on the forward strand.
GGCCGAGATGTGGGGTGATATTGATAAGAGTTACAGTAGAACGATTCAACCCAAAATATTGTCGAGACATTCTGAAAAAGTCCTGAAGTATTCTGGGCAAAGCTGGAGGCTTCCAAACAGGCATGAGACCTTATTCCTGCCACCCTAAGATACAGAGCCTGGGTAGTTTAAACAATGTTAATGATGATGCTATCATTGGCAACACTACTGGTAAGAACAAGAATGCAATTAGAAGGGGCGCTCTCAACCACATGCTTGCCATTGTCCTAAATATCTTATAAATGTAACTCCCTTAACGCAACCCACAGCCCCGTGATGTGGACACAGACATTTTTATTTGACGGATCAGAGGCTGTGTGAGAGGCTAAGAAAACCACCTCAGGTTGCTCCAAGGGTGCACGACGAAATTTGTGCCAATCTGATTCTGACGCCAGAGCCTAACCTTGCGGCCACTATTATTTTTAACTTTCTTATTTTCAAATAAATATAGATCTACCGAAAGTTTCAAAAAAAATGTACAGAAAGGTCTTGTACACTCTTCATCCGTTCATCCCAATGATAATAACCTCTTGCATAACTGTGATACTACGGTGTCAAGACCAGGGAGTTCAGCTGTGTATTTTGCCATCAATACCACCCTGTTGCCCCCGTTGCCACCTCCCCCTGAGTGACAGGTGCAGCTGCCCACCACTGTCACAGATATAGCTGAACAGACAGAAGGGCACATGAACAAGTAGAAAATTGAACCGTGCAGATAAACACTGGCGAAAACCGTTCTCCTAAGAGAAGGAACAGACAAATGCACTTTAAATTATCACGCAAGAAGGGTTCTTCTCCTCCTGGGTGTAGAGGCAACCCCGATGCCGAACAGACTTTCACAATCCATCTCCTTTCGCCAGCCCACTTTTCTTCTAAAGAATTGGGTGGGGGGGAAGTTCTCGCTACCACCACCAGAGTCACACCAGGGTCAAGTTCATACTCAAGATGAGTTTGAATGACCTGCACCATTGCTGATGCTACTGCGTTTAACAAAATCTGCAAGAGAAGGATGGATTCTGTCTCTTTAAACAGCTTGCTTACCGTTACCCTGCAGACATGATTTGGGGTAATAGCGCTGTGTTACCTGTTCCATCAGTGCTAGCCAGAGGATTCTTTGCTGCTGCCAGAGTAGGACATTTATAGATTTGGTGTGAGACAAGTTCCCTTGTAAGAGAGGAAGTCACCATACATAACAGAAGCACCAAACAGCCTAGGGAGATGGCACCTTCCCTGTGGACGCTGCTGTGGAAAGCATCTCACCAAGGATGTCCCCAAGAGTCAGTTACTAGATTTGGAAAACTGGGAGTGTGAAGTCACACTGTTGAAAGAGAATCCTATTCTCTCCCTAGTGGGATGATGTTACAGATGATGGAATATTCTGGAGAAGCGAAAAGTAGACATTCTAGATACATATCGGTGCAAGGAGTGGATACCATTGTCTTGGGCATAGATAAATTCAGAATAATTTCCTCTCATGTCACATCATAAAGTTTTCCACCCATCAGAAAAGTGTATGCCCCACTTCCACTAATCAACATTTCTTTTTCCTCTTCTTCTTCAGCTCTTTCGCGAAGCTGCACACCTAAACACAGCCTAACACAAGCCCATGGCTTTGAGGAGCCACGGCACAGCTAAGACTCAGCGACAACTTACTGCCCCCATATTATTTATAATGAATTTTAAAAACCAAACATTTGAGCGTACTTTTAATTATCCAGTTAAGCCTCCTAAGGGCAGGCACTTGTCTCATTCATCTTTAATGTTTCCCTTTTTCTCTTCTGCATTTTGTAATTGGGTGTTGGACATGATAAATATCGACTGGCTTGCATTCGCCTCCCTTGTAGAAGGATGTCTAATCTGGTTATTGCAACAGGCAGAGATGATAAAATATGACTTTGTCTTTCGGTGTGTGTTGCATAAGTTTTAGCCTCTAATAGTTTGCCAAGTGGAAAGAAAGAAAAAAAAAAGACTGTCATAAAATGAATTATAGTTGGACTTGGAAGAAATGAAATGAAAAGAGACTGCCCAGAAAGCAAGGGCAATGAACTACTCAAATAGGCAAGAACATGATATCCGTGTAATTGTTTCAGCAGCTAAGTATCGATCACCTCCTGGATGGCAGGTGCCGTGCTAGGATTGGGGGCTATAGCGCTGAACAAGGTAGATACAGCCCCGGTACCTCCACAGTGACCTGCTGGAAGGACTCACAGAACAGCCCAGAACTTATAGCACAATGGGGTATGCGCCATGAGAAGAAAAGTATAACAAACTCCAGGGATTATTAAAAACAAGGCTTTCCAGAAGAACTGATGTCTAAGCGTGGAGTGGAAGGGTGAGCCAGAAACCAGGCATTGAGACAGGAGTTGACAAACAGTATGTGGAAAGGCCAATGGTAATGTTAAATGTCAGGAGAAAATCTCTCATCCTCAGAGTGGCAGAATTAATGAGAACAGAGTAGAAGAAAGCAATGAGGACATTTTCAGAGTCACAGGATTTGCAAAATACAGGAACGAGACACAGACGTGGTGGCTACAGGGTTGTAAGGCTCGGGAGAGCGGAGACCCAGCTCCGTCTTACAGATCACCTGGCACTGCCAGCATGGTGCACCCAGAGTGGATCATCCAACACGTTTTGGTTAAATCAAAGAGTAAATGTAACAAGAATCCACGCAGGACAAAGCTTTCTTACGTAGTCCGTTGTCTTAGGAAAGGAAGGGGAAAGGTAAGAAAAGAGAGGAAGCTGGTAACTTAAGCTATGCCAAGACATCACCTGTTTACTTCAAGCAACTCAAATGCTTGAAATAAAAGAAGCACAAAGGGAAAAGGTGCCCAGGTTAAGTAATTAGGGCAATCATTATCTTCTCTATCACTATCATCACGATAGCTCAGCTAGGGATGGAACATGAAGGTTACTGGGAACACGCACATATTACCTTTTTGAGCCTTAACTGTATTGGAAGGTAGTTAAGATGGGTATCGTTCATGCCCATTTAACAGAAGAGGAAGGTGAGGTCCAGGTGACTCAGTGACATGCCCAAGTTAAGAAGGTTCATATATGTTGTATTTGGGGTTTGAACCCTAGATATATTTCCGTTGCATCAAACTGCTTCCTAAATGATCCATCCATAAGACCTGGCAAGTCTAGCTACACCAACAGGCTTAGCTGCATGATACATTTATGTGTGTCCTCCATTCCTGTCTCATAAACATTTACATAGGGAATAAGAAAACTGAATATGAAGGTTACGATAATTGAAACACAAAGTCACTAGACTCTCACCAGAACAAAGGAGAAATAGAACTCTATTGGCTTTACAAATTCAACACAACCCAACTAAGCACGAGCACGCCAGTAGTGAAGTTCTTACTCTTTTTTGAGTACGTTCAGAGGGATTGAAGCCAAAGAGTTCCATCTTCCCAAGAGCCAAGATCTGTAACTGGCCCTGTCCCACCAAGAGGGTCTCTAAGCCCATCCATCAGCCAGTGCACCACCTGAGACCTGCCCTCACAAGCTAATCCACCTGCAACCTGCCAGACACTGGAGACAGAGTGCCGCCTGAAGTCACCGCCTAGTTCATGGAGTCTGAAGTCCAATGATAGAAACACGACAACCAAGAAAACCAGCTGCGGATGCTGTGACATTTTGCCCTCTTGTTTATATTTACGAAGAGAAAGGTGGTGCCCGTAATGATTGTCACATGATCCCACTTGCTCTCTGGGAAGCAGGTAGTATAATCCCAGTCAAATCGGTTTAAGAACTTGAGAGCTCTGTTCAGGCATTGTGGCTCCCCCCACCCCCGCCACCCCGTTATCCTAATGTGGTAGCCACCAGCGACATGTGCTCACTGAGGCATGGAAATAAGGCTGGTCTGAAATGCGGCCGGCTGCAAGTGTAAGCCACACACTGGGATTCAGAGACATAATACAAGAATGCAACATACCTCTTCAGTAGTTTTACACTGGCTGCATGTTGAAAAGGTAATAGACATATCGGATCACATAAAATATTCTTGGTTACATGTTGGTCGAACAAAATACTGAAATGAAATTCACCTATTTCTTTTTACTTTAATATGGCTACCAGAAAAAAAATTTTTTTTAAAAAAACTACCCACGTGGCTCATATTTGTGACCCACAGTATATTTCTGCTGGACAGTGCTAATTATATAAACCCACCGGTTCGGGTGTCAAGAGAGCCTGGGGTGGACCCACGTTCGGCACTGGCTGGCTGATCAGCAAAGCTGGGATCGAACCCAGACCACTCAAATGTGAAGCCTTGTCCCTTCACAATGCCGAGCTACCATTGTGGCACCAAAGGTGGACCTTCTTAGGAATGGCGGCCTCATGGAGGTCCACCCAGAACAGGGAAGCTCGATTCCAAACCTCCCCGCCCCGTCTTTGTCATCTTAAAATCCTTCGCTCTGCCTGACCCTTTCTGTGCAGCTGCGGCATCAACCCCAGTGCAGCCTGCAGAGGCGGCCACCATCGGAACAGAACATAACTTTCACTTTAGCAAATCCCACAAAGCTCCCAAGGCTCTGAGAATCTGTGTAAAGTACCTATTTGGGGACAGGAGAGGTAAAAAGGCTTTTAAAAGCTTGTTTTAACTCTGTGTGAAATCAACTGACTAATATTTATACTGGGCAGCTTTCTGCAAAGATGAAATAAACTCTCTACAAATAGCCTACAGAGCTCAGACATCCGCTGTGTGTGAGGTCAGAGAAGAGCCCTTGAACACGCTCCAGTATGCAGAATGCTTAAGGCATCAGTAGACATTCTAAGTTACAACTTGCTCTGCAAGGTTATCCATTGAATTTGATCAGAAAGGAACTAGTTCTTTTTCAAATCGCACAAGCATATGGTAGGATGTCTTGCATTCATTCACTCACTCATTCATTCAAGGTGTATTTCTTGACTATGTTTCAAGATGCATTAGGGGTACTTTTATCTATTGTGTCTGGTCCCTGGTAGGCTCAGAAGTAAGCATTTGTTCTTGCATTAATATAAAATAAATTCAGAGATGAGAAAACAGCCCCTGCTCAAATGGAGATTAAAATCTGGATGAGGAGAGACAAAGGAAAATCAATGATCAAAAAGTATCACGAATTTCATAAACATTAAGTTATTAGAGGAGGGCAGAGAGGAAGGCTCCCAAGGCAGAGATGGAAGGTACCAAATTGTTCTTGAAGGATGTAATAATGGTTGAGGTGAACCTTAAGGAGAAGTGGGAATGAGGGAGGCGAAATCCAAGGGAGTAGGAAAACATGCATAGCGGCATCAGGGCATAAAAGAACACAGAGAACAGGACTGCATGGCTGAAGTATATGTGTCATGGGGACTTAGCAAGAACTGGAGCTAGAAACTAAGGTCGAAGGCACAGAAAGAGAAACAGGAAATATCACATAAAATAGCTCAGATTTGATTCTTTAAGTATGGGAGGCCATCCAAGACTCCCAGAAATGAAATAGGCATGGTCAGATTTGCGTTTCAGAGAGACCACTGTTGGCCACAGAAGGGCTGATAGACTGCAGACAGGACAGGGTGGGGACATGGAGGGAGGAGCAAAGGTGACTGCAGTCATTCATGAGAGAAAGGACAAAGCTCGGCAGAAATAGAGAAGGGCAGACAAAATCAGAGGCTCGCTCTCAAGACGATTTCTTTGCATCTAAAAGGGTACCAACAGCTCTAATTCCAACTTTCTCAATCTTTGTGTCCAATGCAAAAAGAACTGATATTTAAACTTTTATTTCTATAGGATTTTTGTCCTTAAAAGGAGATATAATGTGGAACAATTACATGATGCAAACTGTTTTTGTATTCTGTAGTCTTTTTTATTGAGAACACTGAAGTGGTTAAATTAAAAAAAAATCGTTGTTAAGGGTTGCAATGTTGGGATATAAATGCATCCGATCAAACCAAGGTCTACTATGAACATTAAACGTGGGCAAGCACTTGAATGTACACTGTGGGAGGTAGAGAAGTAATGTTAATGAAGATAATGATGATAGCCATTTATAAAGCCCTTTATATACCCTAGGTGACTTATTCTCCCTTTAAACTCTCACAAGGACTCTGAGTTAGATATGATTATCCCCACTTAGAAGGTGAGGAAACTGAGGCTCGGTAGGAAGGTATGACTTATGCACAGACACGCCGGTAACAAGCGACGGGTCCAAAACATGAACCCAGTCTGAAGTCTTCCCACTTACACACCGCGTTCTGTAGGATCTCTCTGGGATATTTTCCTTATGGGCTTCCCCTCTGTATGGAAGCCCTTATTAAGAATCTAAAGAATTCAAAACTAAACTTAAACGAGGACATTTCCATGAGATGCTGGGGTTTTCCAAGAAGTAATCTAGGTTCTTTGAGGGGACGAGGGAAAAGATATAATGAAAGAAGTTAACACAGTCCCTGACATTAAGGAGCTCAGGAGTCTGGAAAGGCGAATGTTCTGCTGAGTTCTGGGATGCAACCCATCTGCAGAGTCAGAAGGCCTGCTGTTCAGACTCTGGCTTTTCCTCTTCCTAGGTGGATGACCTTAAGTCAGTACCATAACCTCCTTGTGTTCTGGCTTGCCTATTATAATGTGGATACAAATGGTGTACCCTTCATAAGGTTATGTGTAAAATAAATCAGGTAACACAAAGTTCCCGTCACTATGCTCAACATACCTGTGCTATTATTGTTGTTATCATTATTTAAAAGAGAAATGCCTTCGATGACAGTGTACAGTGGGTAAAGGAAATTTTCCAGAAAAAGAAATAATCCATCAAACATAGCCTGGGAGGAAAGGAGCAGGTTGAGGGAGCAGAGAATAAGTTTGACTCATCACACCCACAACTGCACAGTGGGCTTGGAAATGAACACAGTAGCCCCCAGGGGTAGGAAGGGCAGGAAAGTGCTCCCTGAACTGTGTCTTTCGAATCTTGAACCGAGCTTTGGTTCCTATTCACGCGAAAGTGGTGTGACGGGATGCTCACCTGTGACTTAGCAGTGCCCATCTCACCTGGACACAGCTCTCCAAACCAGGATGGGGACCGACAACCACCCCAGTCTAAAAGATCAGAAAGTGATGTGATGTCGACGATCTCATCTCACCTTTATCTGTTACAGCCCCCCCCACCCCCCGCCCAAAACTGGCATTGCTCACTCACGGCACATTCTCCATGCTTCCATGAACCACTCTCACAGAAGAAATTATTCATGAGTAATGTGAGTATGTCAAATGAAAAAGATGTCATTGCTCATGAACTTAGTTCTTCAAATACCTAAGGAATTGTTTTAACACTCTGAGAAGGCAAAATTATAAGAATGCAAAACTAAAAGCAAGAATCTAGTGAGATGGTGGTGGTGGTGGTGGTGGTGGTGGTATCCATTTCCTACCACTGCTGTAATAAATTATCACAAACTCGGTAGCTGAACAGCATAAAATTATTCTTTTATAGTTCTTGTTTTTCAGTGATAAATTTAAGGCGTCACCAGGGCTGATTTTTTCTGGAAGCTCTGAGGGGCTTAATCTGTTTCTTTGCCCATTTTCAGCTTCTAGTGGCCACCTGAACCTACTCTACCTCCAACTTCAAACTGCACTCACTTCAGTCTGTTTTGTCATCATATTGGCTTCTTCTCTGACTGGATGTCTCTGCCTCCCTCTTGTAAGGACTGTTGTGATTATATTGGGCCCACCCAGATAACACGGGATAATCTCTCCAATCCAATATCCATACCTAAATCACATCTGCAAAATCCCTTTTTCCATGTATATTAACAATCACAGTTTCCACTGATTAAGATGTAGATGTATTTGGGGGCATTTCTGAGCCTACCATAATGATGATCCCAGGGAAACACTGTCCAATCAAACTTTATGAGATGCTAGAAATATCCCCTATCTGTGCTGTGTTAATACAGTTAGGTCTAGCCATGTGTGGGTACTGAGCACCTGAAAAGTGGATAACATAACTGAGGAACTGCATTTTAATTTTACGTAGTTTTAGTCAATTTAAATAGCCACATGTGGCTAGTGGCTGTCACAGGGGACATGGCCATTCTAGGGTAGACAGGAGCTCCCATCATGTCACCCGTATCATCTGCAGTTCTAGGAAATGAGATTAAAGGGTGATTATAGAGAAATGCCTGATCTCTTATCACACAGTCATTTGAGTCCAATCACATCATGACATTTAACTAAGGCGGAAAAGTTGACCCCAGGATTTTTTTCAGCACCAAGGACAGAAACAGAGACCTCTGCTTAGAATCCTGTTAATCTGCATTCCTCTTACTTGCATTTTTACAATATTCTGATTGGCATATGAATCTTAAAGAACTGAGTCGTATGCCTCCTTAGATTATGTCGGAAATTCCAAGTACAGAATGCAGACAAAATCATGCTAAGCAGCCAGTTTATTGCAGAGCCTTTTCCATCTTCTAGCATACTAAGCTTAATGCTGGAAAATTGAGCTGGTTCAATAATAAAGGAGCATAGCACACAGGGTTCAGATCCTAGAAAAGTAAAAGCAGCAAGCTGGGTAGGGTTTTCTTAACCTGGGCACTAGCAACACAGACTATACTCATCAATATTTAGGATGAAAAAGAAAAGACTCACAGAGTGGTGGAATGAAAATTAACCAGATGTGGAAGACTGGTCAGAGAAGTTGTGAATGACTAAAATTCAAATTATTCCTGAAATTTCTGTTAAATAAAAAACAATGTTATTCCATTTGTTATTTAAAAAGCTTGAATGGAGATAAACACTATATCTATAGGATCTATTAGAATTGTTTCACTTGGGGGTAGGTGGAACACAGCCTTAGTGAACCACAGAGCCAGATATTATATTACCTATTAAGAATAAAGAGCTCAAGAGAGGCACGCTGATATTACATAAAGCAAAGAACTGAGAGAAAAAGAGAGAAAGACACACAGAGAGAGAATTCAAAACACTGTCTTGACTCCAGCCCAAAGATTAGGAAGGAAGGGTGATGTGACCTCTCCAAAGAATTTTGAAAATCAAAGGGACCACATCACCAGTCTAGGTGATGCTCAGTGCGTCTGGTCCAGCTCTCAAGGGTTGTGTCTGCTTACAATGACAGTGCTTTCGTTGAGCAGACTGATCTCAAAGTAAAACCCAGGAAGAATCCCTTACTATGATATCCAGTCAAATCAAGGGCAAGAACAAGATGACGCACTGTAGCAAAGTAGAGGCGAAGGATGTAGATTCAACCAACCATCGTAGACAGGGAGTGTTAGTATAGATGCTACCCCAAGGAAGAGGGAAGTGGCATCACTAGGAAAGCAAAGATGGGTTGGTGGGTGGTCTGATTTCAGAAGGAATCTCATGACGTGAATATCTTAGCACAACTAGGGAGCTAATGACTTTATTTCAGAGGCAGATTTGGGGAGGGGAGGGGGTGGGATGGTAAGAAATGAGAGCTGTGTCTTTGTCTCCTCAGAATCCCCACCATCTCCAGGTGACGGATTTCTTGACCAACAACAGATGTTCGACTTTTCCAAGTGTGTTATGAAAAGGTTTGCAGTATTGTTTTTTAGGCCACAAGAAAATAAGGTAATAAGGTACTGAAATGGTCTAAGTTTCTATGGGTTCTTAAGATGATAAAGTGTCCTGCTGTCTGAGCAAAACAATCCCAGAGTGAAAGGAGAAGCTATTTCCATAGGAAGGTGGGAGTTGAATGTATTTACTATAGTCTGTCTCTCTCTCTCTCTCTCTTTTTTTTTTAGACATAGGAAAACTTGTTTTACTAATGCTAGAAGATAATGAACAACTGAAGTTTGCCAAAAACCTACCGTCCACCAGAGCTGGGCTTGGATTTATAAACTAGTATAGACCATAGGTTCAAACTTACTTGGGGTTCCTTCTCCAAAGTAGAATTTGCTAACCCAAGTTAATTTTGGTGTTGGAAAACAGTCATCGTTTAAGTTATTTTCATTCTTTTCCATTGATTCATGGAAATGAAGAGCACAGATAGATCTATTATTATCTATTCCTTTGATGTTGGACTCAACCCCTCTCATTAAGAAGGCAGCCTGGCTGGCTAGGAAGATCTGAACTGCACACAAGGAAACCAGAGTCACAGACCAATCCACTCTGGGGAGTGGCCGCAAGTTCCAGTAAGAGACTCTGCACACCTAATCTTGCCAGGGATAGAGCCCCGATAGATAGAACGCTGAGCCTCCCTGAGCCCAGCAGAGCTGGCAGCTCCAAGATCAGAAACTGCTCGGCTATTATTACGAGCGCCTGAACTCTTGGAGAGACAAAATGTCATTCTTTTCTCAGTAATGAGAAAAGCATCTGCCTTGAAGAAGGGGGGAAAAAAAGTCAAATCAGACATTCCTGCCAATTTACTATAGCTCAGAAGACTGACGGAAGTTCTGCAGCCTCCCGCATTTGGAAGCCAGCCTCTCGGCCACATGGCTGAGATGCAACTAGGACACAGATTTAAAGGCGGGGGAGATATCAGGGCAACACTGGGAGACACAAACTGACCTTTCTGTCCATTCAAAGGAGCATTTTGGAGAGAGACACATCTGGAGGAAGATTCCAAGAATTTCATTCTTTAAACTCTCTGACCTAGGAAAATTCATTTTACCTTTTTTAAAAACCACCGTATACTCTGCGAGGCCTCTGGGAGGCCGAGGCGGGCGGATTGCTCAAGGTCAGGAGTTCGAAACCAGCCTGAGCAAGAGTGAGACCCCGTCTCTACTATAAATAGAAAGAAATTAATTGGCCAACTAATTTATACAGAAAAAATTAGCCGGGCATGGTGGCGCATGCCTGTAGTCTCAGCTACTCGGGAGGCTGAGGCAGCAGGATTGCTTGAGCCCAGGAGTTGGAGGTTGCTGTGAGCTAGGCTGAGGCCACGGCACTCACTCTAGCCTGGGCAATAAAGAGAGACTCTGTCTCAAAAAAAAAACAAAAACAAAAAAACAATGTAAATGCATCATTAAAGGGTGGGAATAAAGTTGTATCTTGGTGTGCTCCAGTGTGGATTCAAGATGATATGCATAATTCTCTAAGCCTCAGTTTTTTCATCATCAAGATGGGAGTAGTGCGAGTAGCTACTACAAGGGATTATTCTGGAGATTAAATGAGATTAGGTATATCATGTGCTTAGCATTAGGACCTGGCACGTATTAGGAGATTAATAAATGTTCGCTATTACTAGAACAATGATGACATAATTGTCAAAAGGTACCTGAGGCTGTTCCTACCATTTAGTAGATGCTCTTAACCAAAGGCAGTTTCTCCATTACTCAAACGTTAATACTGCTGGGGAAAAAACTAGTAGAGTATTAACCTCGAAGGGCAGGTCTACGAGAGACAAAAGGACAAACAGCAAGAGACAGACAGGCAGATCTACAGAGAGATCTGGATAACATGGGAAAGACAGACAGACAGACATGGAGAGACGAACATCCTGAGATCCATCCCCAGGGAAGTTTTATAAAGATAGATACAGAGACAGTGAGGGAGGGAGATAGACATGGCAAGGCCTGCCTATATTTGTATACAGCTCTGCATCTAAATTTATACCAACCTACCTAATAAAGGAGAAAAAGAGGAGGAGAAAAAAGCAGGAAGAAAAAAAAAACAGGAACGGCACAGCCGTCCCTGTCACCGGCCCAGGACGGGGCCAGGCTCGGTGCGAGTGCCGGGCGAGCCAGCCCCTTCCGCCCGCGGGTGTCCGGGCTGCAGATGGAGACGTGAGGTGTCAGCTCATCCATCACAGTCACGCGGGGACTCGGGAGCAGGGCGAGGGGATTAGCGCTCCCGCCTGCTCCGGCCTCTTCCCTGGAACAGCTCCTGTTTAATTACACATCACCTCCACGGCTAACTTCCGCCCAGGTGTCCCCTCCGTTCACAGCGAGGCCTCGTGTAATGCAGGCTCCGGAGTTAATTAGAAAAGAGGCCCTGGAACAAAAAGGGAAGGAAAAAAAAATCCATTCCAAGGGTGGGAATCCCTGAGCAGAAATGATCGGACGCTGGTAAGAAAGATTTGCTTTTCCCTGGAATTGAGATGGACTGTTAAATGGCCTTCATTAAACCACAGCCCGGACCTCTCCAATACAGCTATCAGGATTCCACTAAAGAGGCTGTTTGGTTGTCCCAGTGGCGAACAAGGAGGCGGCAGCACTTTTTACAAGCTGCACCGGATTGCTCCGGAGAGTGTGTCTGCCTGGAGAGGCCTGAGAGAGTGCCCCCCGTGCACCAGGCGTCTGTGTGTGTTTTCGCACGTGTGTGAATGGCAGTGGGAATACACTATTATGGACTGTTTGTCTTTGTGCATGGGAAAGGGGAGGGAGAGAGAGATGGGGGGGTGAGAATCCTCAGGCACTGAAAGATATCTTCACTTTGGGGAACGTCCATGCATTCTTTCATTTATTCATCCAGTATTTATTGCTCCCCCACTTCACGCCAGGCGAAAGTTCTCTGTGCTGGGCATATGGCAAGAGAAAGCCCTCACCTGCCTGGGGAGTGCCTTGTTCGTACAGGAGGCAGGACACTGACCCATAAATGCACTGATGAAAAGTACAAAGACACAGAAATACGACAAGGACAACGGCGTGGAGGGACAGGGTGATGGGGTGCTCTTTGAGATAAAGTAGTTGGGGGAGGAGTAAGCCATGTGGCTACTGTAGGGGAAATAATTTCTGGCACAGGGAACTGCAAGTTCAAATGCCTTGGAGTGAGGAGTGTGTTTGAAGTGACTGCAGAGCAGCAAGGAAGCTGAAGGGGTAGCCAAGGGCCTTGGTGCTGGGCCCCCGACTCTTGCACGACTTGTCTCCTAGCAATAGGCCTGGTTCTCTGTCCGGTCCTCTAGGCCTCAGCTTAACGACTTGTTTCTTAGCCTCTGCTCTGAAATAGCAGGTGGCACCACCCAGAACGTAACTGGAGGCCTCAACGTCAGGGCCTGCTGCCATTCGATGAGCTAGTGTGAACTGGACCCTGTGCACGCCAGGTGTAGTTCACCTATTTTCCTCCACAAACAACTCTATAGGCGAAGGGCTGTTCTCATGCCCGAATTATGGATGTAGACATTGAACCCAGGGAAGTTAAGTGACTGGCCCAGGGTAAGATTAACTGAACAAATCTAACTGCCTTCATAGAAGAGAGAAACACAAGGGCCCACAGACAGAACAATGAGGTTGCGGACACAAGTGGCACCATAGAATAAGGACCAACAATTTTTTTTTAAATAAAGAGCCAGATAGGAAATGCTTTTAAGTTTATGGAGTATACAGATCTGTTGCCACAACCCAACTCCACAACTGTAACGAGAGAGCATCCACAGATACTGTGCAAATGAGTAGATGTGGCTACGTGCCAATAAAACTTTATTTACAAAAATAGGCGGTGTGCCAAATCTGACACTTGCTATTAAGCTGAGAACAAAACTGATCTGGGGAGCCGTAGGATTTAATATTCAGATATAAGAGTTGAGGGAAAATTATAGAGAGATATATAATTTTTAGTATGTTTTACATAATATAAAAAGTAGGTATCAGTTAGACATATGCTTATATAAAAGTTTTCTATTTAAAACCTCTCCTTTATAATCCTGAGGTGGTGGCCTGGGAGAGTGGGGACATCCCATTTGGGGGCTGAGAGCTTCTTCACCCCAGGACAAAGGTCGCATCTTCAGTTCATTCACCTCTTTCCCCATCATGCTTCAAAACTAAAAATAGCACATGTGGGAGGCAGAAGCATCCAGTTGGATTCAAGGAAAACTTATTAAGCATGTTAATCCACTTGTAGTTCAACTAGGAGAAAATGAAAGTACAAGGCAAAGTGCAGAAGATGGTAAAATGCCTTCCAGAAATGCACGAGCAACAGCGCGTAGCAAGGCAAAACATCAAGCAAGCACCGTGTGGTCTGCCTTGCAACACGGTGAGGGGAAACAACACTTGGGTATGCATTTGTGTGTGCCTGTGTGTGCACGGGCAGAACGAGTCTCGAGAGCTGTAAAACAAAAATCACATGTAGCTCAGTAAACATACATGTCCTCTGTTTATTAACTAATGTGTCTATGGCAGGTGGGAACCTTTTCCCACATGAGTGAATCTGACATGTCTTTATATATCTAGGGTAAATCCTCTGTTATTGGAAAAAAAAAAAAAAAAGAAAACAAGTGGATTAATGCTAGGGAACTTAAGCCAGCATACAAATTGTGATAAGCAAGATATGGAAATGCAACTCAATTATGGAAACCCAAGTGGAACCCCAATTTACAATAGTTTTGAGCAGGCTGGGACAGATCGGTTGGCACAAATGTCTTCTTTTTCCTGGTATTAGCAATATCCTTATTCATCTGAAGCCCAAAGGTGACCATCAAACAAGAAAAAGCAGAGGTCAGAGGGCATCAATGCTAGTTACATGTAGCATGGACACCTGGAAGTGTTAAAAAAAAAATTACCTGGCACTGCATCACTAGTGGAAATGCAAAACAGTGTAACAGTATCTTATAATGTTAAACCTGGACTTACTGTGTCACTGAGACATAAGACTTTGAAGGATTTACCCAAGAAAAATGGAAACATGTGTGTCCACATAAAGACAGGTATTCCCACCATGGGAGACCACTTGGCAATAAACATGAATTAAATGTTAATACACTCAACAATCATGGATGACTCTCAACAACAGCATGCTAACTGAAAGGAGCCAAGCACCGAAGACTGTGTACAGTATGATTCTATCTATATGAAACTCAAAACATGCATGGAAAGAAAGGAGACTGATGGTTGCCAGGGGTTAGGGATGGGGGCAGAACAGACTAGTAAGATTTTATATGATTACCAAAATTCAAACCGTATACTGAAGTCGGTGAATTACATTGTATGTAAATAGTCATTTAAAAAACACCTCATGTGCAATCTCCACTACACACCACTTAAAGTAGAGTTTCTCAGGATGAGAGGTATTTTGATTATTCCAGAACCTGGTTCTTAACCCTAGATACATGGCCATATGGCCCCAATAACCTGTTGTCCTGGGAAGGTGGACTTGTACCCAACTCTGGAACACCTACCTTTAAAATATCAACATTTCCCAACATGTAAGATAATAAACAAATGCTCTAGAATCAGTCATCCCAATAAGGCCACTGCCTTTCCTGCCTTCTCTAGCCACACCTGCACGCTGACATGCAAATGACCAAGCTGGCATCACAGGCAGGGTCTGGGCGTCACAGGCAGGGTCTGGGCGACACAACGTCTACCATGTAGGGAGTGCTTACTAGGTGTAAGACACTATGCCAAGCGCTCATCGAATATGCTTTTATTTCCTCAAGACATAAATTACTGCTCGCCTTTTAAAGATAGGGGAAATGCAACTAACAGAAGAGCAATAACTCGCCCAAGTTCACATGGTCAGTGAAGCTGAACTGGGATACAGTGTCAGGTCTGCCAGATGCTAAAGCCAGCGCTCTTAGTCAATAACCTATGCTTTGCCATATTTTACTTCAAGTCCCTCCCAGAGGCCAGTAGGGACTCAGAACAGTCAACTGACAACTGGATTCCCACCCGGCACAGAGTAGATGGTTAATAGATGCTGTGCACTGCTTCTGGGATAACAACACAGCCCTGGTACAGCTGGAAGGAACTGAGTTCCTCTGCCTAGGGGAAGGTGAATAAAAAGGGTGGAAGCTTCTAGTGTGAGGGTGGCTTTTCTCTCTCCTCCCACAGTGTTCCAGGCTGAGCGGCCCAGGGTCATGACCCGGGAAAACCAACTTACAGTGATGTGCACGCTTTCAGATCTTGTGTCCAGGTGAAGGCCTCTCTCAACCCAGGATAGAGTCTAGAAGGAGTTAATTGCAGGCAAAAGCCGCCCCCCTCTCAGTTCTTGTTTCTGCAACAGCCAAGCCCATCTCCTGGTACATGGTGTTCAGGATTTGGGGACAGAACATCCCGAGCTTGTGGGAGGACTCATTTACATAGAGGTGGGTAGGCAGGGGCTCACCGGCACATCCAAGAACACAAGCAAATACACTGAGGAAGGAAAATTCCTTCCTCACCATGGGTTCTGACTCCAAGCAAGGGAGCCTCTCTCTGACAAGAGATGCCTATCACTGCATTTTATTCCTCCCGGGTTCTCTCGTGGAGCAGGCGCAGGGTGTATACCCGGGGCGAGGCATTATTTAAATGCCAGCTTTCCAAAACAAATCCCAAGCAATCAAGGGAAGACGCAAGCAAGCTCTTGATTAAAACAAAAGACTGCAAAGAACTGGGGGGAAATTATAGGAAGGACTGAAGAGGTACAAGGAGAACTCCAGGAATGAAACTATTGCTGGCCATGAAGACACAACCACTATTAGCTGTATGGACTGAACAAGCCTCTGTGAGCCTCATTTTCATCACCTGTAATGTCAGGCTATAACCCCTACCTAATACACTGCACAGAGTCGCTGTAAAGGTAGAATTGATGATGGTGATCGCAGCTGATACTGAGCTCTTACAATGCAATGTGCAAAGAGTTCTGCATGTATTGGATCATGTAACTCTCCCTGTAACAAGATGGGGCAGAGGCTACAAAATATTATTGTTATCACTATAAAGCAGGAGGGCTTGCTACTATATGACAATTACCAGCCCTCGCTATGTATACACACGGTGCCAACTGATTTATAGGCAATGCAGATGGCCCCCGACTTACAAGGGCTCAACTTAACGACTTTTCGACTTTACGGTGTTGGGGAAGCGATGTGCATTCTAGTAGAAAGCATACTTCAAGTATCTGTACCACTATTCTATTTTCCACTTTCAGTAATGTATTCAATAAATTACATGAGATATTCAACACTTTATTATAAAATATGCTTTGTGTTAGAAGATTTTGCCCAACTGGAGGCTAAGGCAGGAGTTCTGAGCACATTTAAGGTAGGCTAGGCTAGGCTAAGCTACGGTACATTTGGTGTATTAAATGCATTTTCAACTTAACAATATTTTCAACTCATGATGGGTTTATTGGGGCATAACCTCATCGTAAGCCAAGGTGCATCTGTAGTTCATGGAATACTCAAAGCAGTCTTAAAAGGTTGGTATAAGGAGGACCAAATAACTTCTCAATGGGAGATGTTGTTGCTCTTGTTATATGCAAGATTTTCTTCATGGATTTAATAGCCTCTAGTCATCTAAGGGGAAAGTTAACTTCCAAAACAGCCTAGCAGTGAGAAAGATCAAATTAAGGTATGATAGATTCTTGCTAACTCACCAAAAGAGAGTAATTTGCACTACAGGGAAATCTCAATATTCCTCCAAAGAAGAACAATTTATATTATAAAAAGTATCTGAATAATTTAGCAGCAATTTATAGTTAATATCACCAGAAATATGTACATAAATTCTACAGAAATATCTACAGAAACATCCACAAGTTTACGCGTTCTATAGGTAATATAATTTACATTATCCACAAAACTGTAAGCACTCTGAAGATGGGGATTCTATCTTCCTTGTTTAATATTTTATCCCTAGTGCTTCTGAATCCTGCATTCCATTTATAATACCCAATTTCTAATCCAAACAGCCCTGCAGAGGATGTGGCACTGTCCCCATTTACAAACAGACAAAAGTGAGGCCCCGAGAGTGACAAGCAGAGCTTAGAATTCAAGCCCAGGATGTTTTGTGGCAAGAGCTGGGTTCTCTGCATCAGTCTGATATCACGCATGGCGAGCCAACAGGTACAGCCCTAAGGGCTGCAGGGAAGACAGCGTCCCTGTGTCCCCTACGCCCCTCCCTGGCAGCTCCCCCACTCCCCTCACAGAAACGCAGCCCCAAGGAGGACAACTTTTATCCAAGATGCTGCCCCAATTCCCAGAGGCTTTCTGCTTCCTCCTCTGTAAGTGCCGAGGCCCCGCACATCATTAATTACGACTTCTCGCAAATGGGTTCCCACACCCCTTTGCGGGCACCCTGGAGCCCTTGGAGGGAAAGAGGATTTCTCAGCAGCAGAAAGTGGCTGCGCTTCCAGCTCCACACACGGCTCTCAGCGCCGGAATCTGCTCATGTGGCACCAGGGCCTTCGGGCAAGAGGGAATCCGCAACCGAAAATGAGTCTGTACTTGAAACAAGGAGGTGATGGAAACAGGGCTTGCAGCTTTCTAGCAGTAAATAGCATACAAGTTAAAAAAAAAAATAAAAAGCTGGTGATAATTACAACAAAGAACTAATAGTTCCATCACGTGTATTTTTCCCAAAAGGACTACTGCATTCGTTTTCTGTTTTATGCAAATGGGATAAATGTTAGCTGAGCACCTACTATGTACTAAGCATTATCTCTCTTCACCCTCTAAACTAGGGGTTTCCAACCTCTGGTGAGTTATGTAATTATTTCATTATATAGTACAATGTAATAATAATAGAAACAAGGTGCACAATAAATGTAATGTGCTTGAACCATCCTGAAACCATCCCCCCTCTCTCCGGTCCATGGAAAAACTGTCTTCCATGAAAACGGGCCCTGGTACCAAAGAAGTTGGGCACCGCTGCCCTAAATGGTACCAGGTCAGTACTGCTAGCCCTGGTTTACAGATAGCTGAATTGAGGGTGACAGAAAACACAGGAAGGGGACTGACTTTCAGATCTGTCGTGATCCACGATCCCTGCTGCAGCCCTGACCCTACGTTGCTTCACAAGGCCCAGTGTGGTAGACAGGGCAAGAGGAACACTCCCATTTGAAGCTCATGAGTGGATTAATAGATGCAGCGTATGTATACCATGGAGTACTACTCAGCCACAAAAAACAATGGTGAACTAGCACCTCTTGTACTATCCTGGATGGAACTGGAGCCCTTTCTTCTGAGTGAAATACCACAAGAATGGAAAAACAAGCACCACATGTACTCGCCATCAAATTGGTACTAACTGATCAACACTTAAGTGCACATATAGTAGTAACATTCACCAGGTATCGGGCAGGTGGGAGCGGGGAGGAGGGGATGGGTATATTCACACCTAATGGGTGTGGTGCACACAATCTGGGGGACGGACACACTTGAAGCTCTGACTCGGGCGGGGCAAAGGCAATGTATGTAACCTAAACATTTGTACCCCCGTAATATGCTGAAACATAAAAAAAGATGTTAACATTAGGGGAAGTTGAGTCAAGGTCACACAGGAACTCTCTACATTATGGTTTCAACCTTTCTATAAGCCTAAAATTATTTCAAAATAAAAAGTTAAAAAGGTAAAAAAGAAAACTGGAACTTAGAGAGTTTGTGTGGTTTTCCCAAGACACACAGCTCAAATACGTCATCAAAGACCTGAGATATTCAGCCTTTTCTCAGGAACATGCTGATCAACAGCTCACACAGTCTCTTCAAGCAAAAGGCAGGTGCTCACCGAGTAGCCGCAGGGCCCCGGGGAAGAACACAGGGCTGTGGCTGGTGCCTACATGTCGGCCTCCGTCTGACCAGGGCCCAGCATCTGCAGGTTTCCATGAATTTAATAAACGATGTTGACATGCATTGGGGAAAGGGAAATCTCAGATTAAAAAACCCCCAATTTTAAGCTGAGAATGTCTATTATTAAAGGGAATTACTGAGGGCTGTTCTGAGGAAGGCTTTTCACACAGAGCTATGTCAAAAACCCGGCACACTGGGGACAAGGTGCTACTGACGCCGTCATCACGCTAAAGAAATGGGACTTGTAGTTGACCTGGGTGGAGCAATAGGGAGCCCTCTGTCCCCTCCTCACTCAACCGGGATCAGACACGCAAGCCCTGCTTCCTGCTTTACACCCAGACCCACCCAGCTGCCTCCACCCGGAAGGCAAAAGCAAAAGCCTCCCAAGTCCTTTCCCACACACCACAGCTCAGCGGCTGCTTAAAGCATACTGAGGGCAGAGTGAGGCTGCAGAAAGGTTTCAATCAGCTTCTCCCACTGGGACCTTCACTTCTCTGTTTCAGAATGAGGGGACGGGAGATAAACTCTTCCACTTTTTGCATGGTGGCTGGAAGGTTTAAATAAGATCACAGGAAAAGATGATACCCTTCACCCTTACACACCATGAACTGACAGATGGGCCCACTTAGCGCTGCCACGTGGAGCTATCTCAGGGTGCGGGTCCCAGGGATCGGGAACCGGGCAAAGGATGCTATCACCATTCCCAGATCTCTCTGGCGCTTAGATGGGACCCATTTCCTCGGCAAGTAGGACACAAATACAGCAATGACTGCAGTCCGTTTTGGGGTTACTGTTAGCTAAAAGTCAGGCAAACGGATTCAACTCCCCACGTTCAGGGGCTGAGGTTTTTGTTGCATTTAGTGAAAAGTTGGTAAAAATGGCTCCTGAAATCATTTATAATTATGGTCGGTTCACAATTGCAAAAGAAATCCTCTCGCTGTGGGTGTGCCGGTGTCCAGTATCAGGAAGCTCAGGGCTAGCGGGAACCTGGGACCTCACGCAAGGGACTCCCCCCACCTCCATCCGCTGCAAGTCTCATCCTGTGACAAACACTTGCGCACTTCCCCTCCAGCAGCTCCCTTGGGTTGCTACACGGTTTCTCTAACTCTCCTCCTACTCCCCCATCCACCCCCTTAAAAGAGAAAAAAAACCTTCCCTTTGGATATATTTTTCCCTTAAGCCACTTGGAGCAAATTCTGCTCATCTTCCTCTTGCTAGTCCTCTCAGCTAATCCGACAAGGTGACTCTGTGCCCCCTTGGTTGTCCCCGTTCTACATAACTACAGTGCTGTCCGAATATGGAAAACCACATTATGTAAAGGTACCCATATGTGCTCTACACCCCAGGTAAAGTGAAAAGACATCAAAAACCTCTCCTTCATAGACCCACTCTAGCAAATTCCTATTATTTAAAATGCACGGGATTCGACTCCAGCCCTTAATCACCGGGCTGCGGGTGTTCATACATTTGAAATGCACTCATTTGATTTGGAGTTAATTTTCTCCATGGCTTTAACACAGTGCAGGGAGGAGGAGGAGTTCAAATTATATACGTACGAATCAAAGTCAAAGTCTCAATTACGTGGGGGAGTCCGAAGGTTCAGACAGAGCAGACCCAGCAATAAACAACGAGATGCTTAGATGTCTCTGCGAAGCTCTGCCGCCAGCCCCGAGAATGCCCCCTGGCGTCATTGCTGCATGTTTTTTGTGTGTGTGTCGATTTTCCTGAGCTCTGGGTCCATTTTTCACCTACTTTCCACCCAGCTGGGTGGTTATAGGGAGGGCAGGAAAAAGGTCATGTTTGCAGTGGAGGATGTTACATCCAATTCCACCTTGAAGTCTCAGGCTGGTCCCCAGGGCCCAGGGAATTAAAACCAACGCAGCGAACTTGACTTGCATGTAGTTACTTCCATCTTAATAAGGTGAGAGCAGCTTGGGGGGTCCCAGGAACAGGCAACTCAGGCCTGGCCATATGGAGCCAGCCTGGAATCTGTCAGGTCCACTTAGCACATCTTCTCTTTGGGGAGCCAGCCAGGCAGTCGCATTCAGGGGGCAGGAGAGGGCTGCTGAAATATTGAAGCTCTTGCTGATGGAAAGCCAGATGCATAAACCACCCTCCTCACCACCCCATGCCCCACCGGTAAGCATTCTTTCCACAGACCCAAGCTGGAGCCCAGGTAGTGACAATGATTTAGGGGCTGTTTGGGGATAGAGACGGAAATAGATGGCATGAATATATGTATTTCAGGAAGAAGTAATAAGCGTGTTTCTCACTGTCGGTGGATGAACCGCATTTGCATCGACGTCTTATTTCTGCCCCGAACAACTCGAGAGACAGATACACCAATTTTAGCATCCATGGGAATGCCATTATTTTGTGGTTGGTTTTGTGATCCTAGTGTGCGATAGATCTTACGGACAAAAAGCAGTAAGAGAAAAGGCAGAGATTTGGGAGAAGGGAAATAAAGGAAGCAGCCGTTAAGGAGCGAGTCACTCAGGGGCCCAGTCTGACGGCGAGCGTCGTGTGCACCTCTCGGCACGGAAAAGCAAGCGTGGGACTCCGCACACATACAATTCTGCCGTGATGGATGTGGGGGATGAGGGCATCTCTGTAGAGCTTTGGGGGAAAAGCCAGAATTGAAAATGTAATCTCCGTTTCATACTTTTCACTGATATTCAGCATAAAAGCAGCGCTGGCCTATTCAATGCAATTTATATGCAGCCTCATACATCTTTGCAGGGATTTTGCAGGGAGAACAAATCCTACTGACATCCTCTTGCCTCTGTGGAAAGGATTTTGCAGGGGTAGGTAGCGATGCTTCAGAGGGGTCTTCCTGGGGAGATGAAACAGGGGATTTCATTTTGTACAGTTTATAGAATGTGCCCCAAAGGTGACATTTCCAGGGACAACTGGGCATCCTTATCCCTCAGAGATGAGGAAGACTTCATTTTCAGAATGATGCTCATTTAACTCCTACTCCTAGGGAGGAAATGACAAAACCAACTCATGTTTTCTTCCTGCATCTTCTGAGTCATGTGAACTTGGGCAAGTTACACTGTCTAACAGGTGTAATATGTAATACAGTAAGAATAACCAGCATCGACTAAGTGATCTGTACATGTCAGCCATTTTTCAAAGTGTTTTTCACACATCATCTCATTGAATCATCACATATTACAGATGAAGGATCTGAAGACAAGAAAACGTTAAGGACACTGATTAAGACCACAACTTCTATTTGTGGGAGAGAAGATTCAAACTCAAATATTCTGATTCCAGCATCTCTTTTACGAGTTACTATACTGCCAGAGCTATCCCTCTGGCATGAGCTTCTTAACCCAGTTCCTAGAATACACGAAGCACTCAATACATGCTATCTCATAGCATTGATAAACAATTACCAACACATGTAGACAGGATTGTGTTTCAGGTGATGTTAGCCTAATGTCTTAGAACAATCCAATTACCATTTTCATATAGGGAAACTGAGCCCCAGATAGGTTCAATAACTTGTCCAAGGTCACTTGGGTGGCAAACAGCAAAGCCAGGATTATAACCCAAAACTCAAACTCCAGAAACATGACCGTAGTTATAGCTCCATACAAAAACACACATTCTCCGAGTCTATTAATCAGTAGCTCCAGCACTGAAAACAAAACTACATATTCTCCCCTTTTTTTTCTTGAGTAATCCCTCTCCTTTTGAGTTAACAGAAAATGGCGGAAAGAAACAGTGACCCTCTCCTGGCCCCTACATGAAAGACAATCTCTTGAGGTCATTAAAGTGACACCTATCTGTCTCTCATAAACTCTCCCAATTCATTCTTTTTGCTTAAGATTGCTTCTGCTATACCTAGTCTTCTCTGGTTCCGTAGGAAGCATAAAATTATTTTTTCTAGATCTGCAAAAAAATGATGTTGGTATTTGCATAGGGATTTCATTGAATCTGTAAATCACTTTGGGCAGTCTGGACAACTTAACAATGTTGATTCTGCCGACCCATGAGCATGGAATGGTTTTCCACCCATTTATGTCCTCTGCTATTTCCTTCCTTTGTGTTTCGTAGTTCTCCCTGTAGAGGTCTTTCACCTCCTTAGTTAAATATATTCCTAGGTATTTTATTTTCTTTGTTGCTATTGGGGATAGGTATTTTCACACCTAACGGGTGTGGTGTGCACCATCTGCAGGATGGACATGCTTGAAGCTGTGACTCTAGTGGGGCAAAGGCAATATATGTAACCCAAACATTTGTACCCCTGTCACATGCTGAAATAAAAATAAACTCTCATAAACTCACAAAGGACTCTCTGAAGTTATGAACAACTTCTACCTGCTGTCAACACCCGGATTGTGTGGAATCACCCCGAGTACAACCCCAGAGCATGCAAGAATCCCACGGAAGATGGTGGTGCATCAGTGTGCTTGGAACAGCGGACGCTCACAAATGTTGGATGCAAATAGGAGAGCGAACGGATTCAGCTAACGAACCACATTAATAGTAACAGCCGGCACACAAAGCATGCACACGGTGCTCAATAAGCAGAACCCTCACAGTAAGTGCTTTATGCTCATTATCTCCTCTCATCCTCACCAGAAATCCCAGGAGTCCATTTCTCATATCATGCCCAATTTACAGAAATGAAAATTAAGGATTGCAAAGGTAAAGTATTAGTAACCTATGCAAAGTCACACAAGTAATAAGGGGGTCGGAGGAAGCCAGTATGGCTCTAGAGCCAGGATCCTAAATAGTCAGGCTGTTCACCAGGTCACTGGGGGCCAATGTCAAATCTCACTGAATTTGCCTAAGGAAGAACCCATCCTTAATGGTAAAGCATTAGAGGAATGAATATATAACCCTCATCTTGTGGGTGAAGGGCACTCAGGAGCCCAAAGAGGTGAGAAGAGACCACTTATTTGGTAGTATAACAGCTAGGAGGGATGGGGGCGTACTGTTTATAACAAAAAAAAAAAATATTGATTTTAAATAGCATTCTATTTGGGGTTTGAGTTATAATATTTAATGTTTTGAGATATCAATTTTATTCCAGTATATCTATAGATTTAATACAATCTCATTGATATCAATATATTTTTTTTAATGGACAGGATGACGCTAAAATTTACATGCAAATGCAAAAGATGCAGACTGTCTGAAATATCTGAGAAAAGAACAAAGTCTGAGGACTTGAACCACTCCAGTCTTTTCTTTTTATTTCAGAATATTATGGGGGCACAAATACTTTGATTACATATATTGCCTTTGCAAAGCCCAGGCCAGAGCTACAAGCATGCCCATCCCCCAGATGGGTGCACCACACCCGTAAGGTTTGAATTTACCCATCCCTTCCTCCCACCACACCTGCCCAACACCCGATGAATGTTACTCCCTGATGTGCACATAAGTGCTGATCAATTAGTGCTTGCCAGTTAACAGTTCAAAAAGTGCTTGAGGGAGACTAGAAAAAGTTTGCAAGCTGGATGGTACCTGGGCACCTGGCACATCCTCTAGAATCACTGTTCCCATAATCCTTAGAATTGTCTAGGAAGAAAGCAATTGGGAGACAAGGATGAATATCCCCATATTCCACATATGGATACAGCAAAGAAGTAGGGGATAGGGTGGGGCAGCTAATAGATCACAAGACACTACTCTTGGATTGCACAATATTCTCTGCCTCTCTCTTTTTTTTGAAGCCATCAAATTTAGCCAAGTAGAGCACAAAAATATTGTTTGAGGATCTGCCGCAGTAAATCATAATATAGGTAGGCAAAGAGGAGAATAAACAAATCACTTCACTGGGTATCACCATGTTCCAGGTCCTTTATACCTTATGTTTCTTATCTTTTGCATCAACCCTTGGACAGAGATATTCTTCTCCCCTCTGGAGATAAGGAATGTGAAGTTTAGAGGAGTGGAGAGCTCGCTAAACTCACACAGCTAGTGAAAAGGAGAGCCAAACCCTTGACCTTTTCCAGACCTCCAAACCTGTGATGCTAATACTGTACCTGCTCTAAACAAAGCAAGATACACTTAAGAGAGATGCCACCATTTCCAAGGATTCATACTATGATTCTGATATTTTTATCTAATAGTATTTTTACCTAATGAAATGTATAAAAACAAATATTCCTTTCTGTACCTTTCACTTATGAAAAAATTTTGCCATTGGCCTGGACTTGGTTTTTTAATGGAATGTGACCACATGTTACTATTGACGTGAATATGCTTGTATATATTGATCGACTATCTCTGGATTCATGCACAAAAATGGTAATACTGGGGTCTCTGGGGAGAAAAACTGCATTGCCAAGGACAGAAATGAGAGCAGGCATTTCACAGTAAACCCTGTATTACATGTTTGCATTGTGCACTGCATAAAATGTAATACTCTAAAACACATTATTTTATATCAAAATAATATAATATTTTCTTTGCAAGTTTCATAACGCTGGTTTCCAGACTAACATTGCAGCAATGGTGGAGAAAATTGACTTCCAAATGAGTTAACGCATCAAGAATCAAGTGTAACAGTGCAAGAAGGTACTATGGTTAAGTACCAATGCTAAGTTTACGTTGCTTACGTAGATTTTCTCCACCGATGATACCATGTATTTACACTGAAATTTTGTAAAGCCCCAGCCACCTTTCATGCTAAAAGAGAAAAATGACACATCTATGTCTATGTCTGCATTTTTCTAATTTTAAAAAGAAGCTACTTTTCTCCCACTGCACTATGGAAAAAAGAAAGAACTTATAAGCATGTTATATGCTCTTTGATTATTTTTTTTAATGACAAATACCAGGCAGGATGTGTCGAAGGACACATGCCAGGCATAGCAGTTATGTTAAAAAAAATATGCTAAACTCTTCTCGCCAATTTTTCTACTACTGCTTCATCTGTACTCCGTGAACGATCCGGCCCCCAATTCCCTTCCGTCAGCTTCTTCAGCCTACACTGAATGGGGCTGACATTTGACCCGTGGAAGCAGGAAATGCCATGGAATTAGGGCATGCCAAACCAGTGACACTTCTTCCCAGCATTAGTGACAGCCAATCTGTGGGTCAGACCCTGGAGCTCCCAGACAGGAGAGAATCACACATCACTCTTAAGGGAAAGAGACGGAAAGCCTTAACCTCGCCTGTCTCTTCTGCTTTAAACACATCCACAGAGGGCAAGAGAATGGACAGAACTTCAAATCATTTCTGAGTGCAACATCTACGAATTCTCCCCCTTTTTGATCCAGAGCGCATAGCTCATGGGTAAATAAGCCATCTCCACCCTCTTTCAGAATTTATTATAAATTAGGGAATATCATGACTTATTCTGCGGAATGTCCTACTAACGTTCAGAAGTAACCTGGACTATGAGCCCCAACCTTACATGTTTTCATTGGGGCGGTTCATCACCCACCTTCACGTAACCAACAGCAACAGAAATCAGTCACAGTAACATAAGCCGGTTCAAACTTTTGGCAGAGAGCATCTGGGAACATCTACCAAAATTTAAAAGTGTACGTACTTTTAAAAATTGAGCCCAGCAGTTTTCCATCAAATAATTTTCCCCACGGGTATGCTCACAGGGTACTCTAAGAGACTGTAGTTCCATTGGCAAGAGCCAAAAACTAAATACTCTTCTCAATGAGGAAGAATTAAATGATGACATCTCTATGCAATGGATGAATAGGTATTCATTAGATAGAGCATGGCAGATGTATATTTGCAAATTTTAGAAAGCTCCCCCAAGAATGACTGTAAATATGCAAGATTCCGTTACTGTGGTTATCTTTGTAGAGAGACTGGCTGGGAAGGACACTTTTAATTTTCATTTGATTCCTTCCTTTCTTCTATGAATTACCTGTTTGTATATTCGTTTTATATTTAAAGTTTAATAGGATCCATTTCAGCAGTAGGATCATGGATAATAGTGTCACAGGTTCATTTTATTTTATTAAACATTGAATAAAATTATTTTTAGGTTAAAAAATATAAAGCAAAATATACTCCCCCACCACGCCCTGGGCTCCACTCTTTATCTATGCTCTACATTAGTTTAACATGTTGTGTTCTCTTTGCCCTAGACTCTTGTTTATAATTACACATTCACCCACTGGGCTTGATAGTAGGATCAAACTCTGCTCCTTGAGGAATCTGCTTAGGCTCATCCTCTGGGTACACTCATCTTTCTATCCATCCATCCACCCACCCACCCATTCACCTATCCATTTACCCACCCATGTTCCCATATGCCCACTCATCCATCTAACCATCCATTCATCCATCCACCCACCCACCTACCCACCCATCCACTTACCCATTCATTCATCATCCATCCATCCATCCTATAGTCACATATTACAAATATTTGTTGAACAGCCGGGCACTCTTCTATGTCATGGGGAAACACGGATGAACATCTCAATGACATGGTACCTGCAGTGAAGGAGCTGGGAGACTAATGTGACAGGCAGACAGGGAAATGAGCTCCCAAACTCTATGAGGTAAGACCATGGTAGAGATGACCCCAGGGCGTGCCTAGGTTATAGAGCTGGGTCAATAAAATGCTTCTGAACAGCATTATTCACACTAACCAAAAGGTGGGAGCAGCTCAAATGCCCATCAATAGATGAACAGATAAACAAATGTTCTATCTGCATACAATGGAATATTACACAATCTTAAAAAGGACAGAAATTCAGACACATACTACAACATGGATGAACCTCGAGGACATTATGCTGAGTGGAATAAGTCAATCACAAAAAGATAAATAATGCATGATTCCATTTATAAGAGGTAATTAGAGTAGTTAGATTCGTTAAGACAGAAAGAAGAATGGTGATTGTCAGAGACTGGGGCAAGGGGAATGGAGTTAGTGTTTAACGGGTTCAGAGTTTCTGTTTTATAAGATAAAAATGTTCTGGAGATCGATGGTGGTGATGATTGTGCAACGATGTGAATATACTTAATGCCAGTGAACTGTATACTAAAAAATGGTTAAAATGGTAAATTATAATGTTCAATATTTGTTCATTACTTGTGACAAATGTAGCATAATAATAGAAGGAACCGGGCATGGGCACATGGGAACTCAGAACTATATTCACAATTTTTCTATAAATCTAAAACTATTCCAAAATAAAATGTTTATTTAATAAAAAAAGGCTTCATGGAGGATGTTACACCTAAGCTGAGATGTCAAGGATGAGCTGAAGTTGCCCCAGGAAGCAGTGTACAGTAGTCATTTCAGACAAGAGGACCTCATAGGCAAAGGTTCAAGGGTGAGACGAACATAGCCCGATAGGTTCAGAAACCAAAAATCACTCAGTCTGCCTGGGACTATGGTTCTAAGGTCCCAAATCCTTGAGTCAGGTCATCTGGTTGGGACGCTACAATCCTAGCAACAGTGGGCTCTACCAAAGGGAAGGGTTTGCTCATGATGCTTAGAGAAACGAGAGAGAGCAGCTCCAGGAACCTTCTATCAATAAACCCCTGCTCAGGGTCTGGCCTGAGACCACCTGCCACAGTTCACAACAACCTAACTTTGGGAGACTTTAAAACATCCTGTGCACATGCGTCACCTGTCATTTTTACTGACAAGCAAGTTCCTTGGATTCCTAAATGGCTCACGCTGGAACATACGTCGCACCCCAAGAGGCAAGCTCTCCCGTCCCAGAAGTTCCCTGCACATCGATGCTAAAAACTCAATAGGGAAATAGAAGGAAAGAAACGCCAGGGCATTATTTGCAAGTTGTCGCATAAAAAGCACCATCCAAGTCACTCAAAAATAAGCCCTATGTTGAGGGCACGAAGCAGTGTAAGTTTATCTCCCTAACAGCTTGACACGGTGTCAACGATCTAATCAGGACACACACACAGGGGAGAAGAATTTATTGTTTTAATTATAATCTAAAGCACAGCCTTGTTTTTTGATAAGGCGCCAGACTGTATACTCCTTGGGGTGTTCCAGGCGCTAAAGGTCGGGAGGGTGTGCTGAGGGGAGCTTGCTCATTGTCTACGCCCTCACAGCTCTTTTGATCCTGTGCACCAAGCAATTTTGCTGTGGAGATTTAATCCCAGGGTTTTCACACACAGCTTGTTACCTCCTTGCCAGCTCAACCAAGTTATGTGATGCTCGTTTATTTGCAAGCAGCTAAGCTGATTCTGTTCTCAGAAGCTCAGCAGCTAACAAGCCGGAATTAGGCATTTTCCTCCTGCTTCGCTCGCTGTGAATGTATTGGATTCAGCTAAAGGTTTTCCCTCTTTCAGCCATAACCTGTTATCCAAAATGTACAAATTATGGACATACCAACTCAAGTTCAATGACCGGAGTTCTTGGACTGAATCAGATCAGGCTCATTACTTTGGCTACAGATTGAGCTCTCAGGAAACAAAGGAGGACTCTCCCAGGGATGGAAGTCAGGCAGGACAGCAGTGGTTTCCAAAAGGATGTAGTGGGAGTGGGCTGCCTGTGCACCGTGGAAAGTCATGGGCTGTCACTGTAAGCAGATCCAAGCTCATCTCTCTGCTTTTCTGCAGGTGCACAATCTTATTTAATCCTCAAACACCATAGCAAGGTCACTCTTATTATTATGCCACGTTTTTACAGTGGAATTATCTTGCCCAAGGTCCCACAGCTAGTAAATGACAGAGCTGGGATTTGAACCAATGTTGATTTGATTCCAAATTCCATGTTCTCACCCATTCTATTATACTGCCTTCTCTAACATTCTAGGGGTTGAATGTCCTCTCTGGGCATTTGGGGTTTTTCAACCACTGTGCTTGTTACATTGCATTGTCCTTTTTGTGCAAAGCACAGGTCTTTAAGAAAACCCCAGAAGGCAGACACACACAGTCCCCAGAGTCTGACCTTAGAGACGATCCCATCTGTGAGACGTGGTACGCATGAGGCCCCCTAAGCCAGCCATATCCAGCAGGTGTCTGTCTTTGGGGCTTACAGTTCCCTACTCTGAGGCGGCCCAGGAGATCACAGGGGACTCATTAGAAAGTCCCCTTGTCATTATGCCTAAGTCAGAATTCTTATTGTAGCACTTAAGGACTCAAAGAAGTCTGATTTTCTCTCTAGGAGATACTCCGTCAGCTACCTCTGTTAGACACTTGTGTTATCCGTCATATCACAATTCAAAATTATGTACATATTTATTTGCTTTGTTTGCTCAACATGCTGAAGCTGCACAGGGACAAGAGCCGTAACTGATTTCTTCACCTCTGTTTTCCAAGTGCCTGGCACTGCCCCTGGGAGCATGGTGGTTGCTCTGCAAATATATGGTGATTGGACACGTTTCTTCTGCAGCCAAAGAGCCTCCGTTCCTCTGGCCCTTCTTGGGTAGACATGATTTCTGGCCATTCTGCCATCTTGATTTCCTCCCGTTCCAATTTGTTCTAATCCTTTTGGAAGCGTGGAGTCTCCAACTTAACTCTTGGCGTATACTCACACCAGCTTGGAACAATAACACGGCTCCCCCGATTAAGCACATCGACCTATGCGTTATATGCACGTTTGATGTCCATCGTTTGATGACTCGTGCAGGTGAGTAGCTCTTGTTGCCATTTTACAGATGTGGATACTGAGATTAAAGGAACAGGCCTTGCTAAGGTTGCACAGTCACTTAGTGCAGAGCTGAGGTCCAAAGCAATGATCTTGCCCTAATAATCTAAGCCCTTCTTCTTGGTGGGGCTCAGACGAAAGCAGGACAGCTTGGTGTTGAAGCAAACATCACATCTGGACTCCACCAGCCACTCTCAGATCAGGGGTGACTTTTTGAAAATAAGGTCCCCTCTTTTCTTTTCCATAAAACGTAAACAGCAGTACCTGCCTCACAGGTGTGTGGTGTGAATTTAATGAGATAATGCACTTAGAAATGAGTTAGCCTGGCATGAAATAAGCACTCACTTAATTCAACATTTATTATCATTATTAGACAGTATAGGTCTGGTAAACCACCAAAAGCAATGACATTATCTCTATATGCAATACTGCAGAGTGGAACCATCGGGATTCTTGTTCTATAAATCCTGCTTTCATTAGACGCAAATTACAACTGCGCTGGCTTTTCGGCAGCTGACTCCTCTTGCTGACCCAGACAGTGTTCCCTGCTGACTAAAACCGGGCACCTTTGCCCTGTGCTCAGCCCCAGGGCTGGCTGACCCTAGAGAAAGACCCTGAGCAGGTTTACCCCAACGTAAGCTCACGACCAGAAAACAAGGCTGATACATTTTCTACTTAAAACTGGAACGGTGAGATGTGTTAGAGAGATGTCTGTGTCCAGTTATCAGTATGTCACTATTTCCAGTAACAACACTACTTAGAGGAGTGCCAAGAGATGCTTCTGTTGGGCAAGAGTACATACTGATGGACAGAAAACAGTCAACATTCAAAGCGCTCTCCATCAATTATTCTAACCTTCAGTGTGGACAAGAACCACCTGGGTCACCTGCTGCAAATACACATTCCCGGGCTTAGCATCAGTGAGAGATTCTGATTCACCAGCCTGAGGAGGGACCCGAGAATCTTCAAATAACAATGCTCCCATTGACTCAGAAGCAGGGGAATCCCCAGGGCATACTTTGAGAATCCAGCATACGGACAGGCTTCATGAAGCCACATGGAACATTCCTGAGAAATCTCGGAAGCAGTTAGGTATCGCCGCCACTGTCGCTATTGGCTTATTTCCCTGAGCCGACCCAGCCGGACCACATTTCCCATGGATGTGGGGACAGGAGATGTACCAACCTATGCATAAGCCTTCTTACAGGAAAGTAGAGGTGACAGTACTATTCATAAGTCCTTCCAAAAACATCTGTTTAGCTTGCTGTGTGCTCAGGTGAGGCACCGAGACACGAGCACAAACCAGGTAGGGAGGGCCCCATCCCTAGCGAGCTTACACACTCAGAGGACCCCACCCAGCACAAGAAGGCAGGCAAAAAAAAAAAAAATTCAATTAATTACAAGTGTAATGAGTTTGTACTTCAACTGGGGTTGGCAGAGGAGGATTCTCTGAGGATGTGGCATGTCAACTGTAAGACAGTTGAAAAGACTGAGCCAGGTTTGTGAAGAGTATTCAAAGGAGGATTCCAGGTGTAAAGAACAGACTATGCCAAGGTCCTGAGGTAGGAAGAGCTTGGGGCTGAAAGGAACCCCTGTGTGGCTGTAGTTTTAGCAGAACACGGGTAAGAGCAGGCAGGGACCTCACCATGCATCAGAAGAGAGAACATCCCAGCCTAAGGCAATCCCAACGGATAGGAGAGAGAAGACACAAGATGTATTTTGGTGAACAAAGGAACAGGAGAGAGAAGCCTTTACAGACACTGCCTCACTGAACAGAAGAAGAGATGGAGTGCCAATCACCCAGTACACTCAGCACTGGGGCATTCCCAGCTGTCAGCCAGCAAGGACACGAGGACCTCAGCTCAACCACTGCCAGGAACTTAATTAGACCAAGCTGAGCGAGCCTGGAAGTGGGTTCGTTCTGGGTCCTACTAATGTCTTCATTCAGCCTATTGAGGCTCTAAACAGAGGACTCTGTTGATTCATGCTGAACTTGGACTTCCCACAAGCAGAACTGAGAGATAATAAATGGTGTCATTTTATCCTACTAAATTTGCAGTGATTTTTTTTAGCAGCCATGAACAGAGCAACAAATATGATTGTATACATATGAAAACTTGCCTAGTGACCAAGCCAAGGTGGCTGTAAGTTCTAATAAGGACTTAGGTAAATCCTTAATCTCTGTGGTCCCTGGATGTCTCATATACTGTTTGTGGGTTATCACATCAACTTCCAATAATACCTGCTAAACCCAACGAACAGGGTTGCTGGGAGTTCAAATGAAATTTACATGCTCTTGGAAATGCAAAAACAAACCAACGAAATGGAAATAACTGCACTGAGTTGAAAGTAACCTTGTGTGATGGCAGGCCCACAACTGGACACAACTCAGGCTCCACATCTAGGTTTATCCTCGGTCAATTCTTATTAACCACACAAAATATCACGTCATGGCCTTAAGGTGTTGGCTAACTAAACAACAGGTAATTTTCTGGCTGACAGAAACCTAAACGTCTCACTCGCTCCATGACTGACATGCCTTTCGAGGGAGCTAAGCTTTTCTTCCATGCCTAGGGGAAACATCTCGATTACTCTATGTCTACGGGTCCTGGAATGTGGTTCTAGGATGGGCTGTACAGTGTCCCCTGGGAACCTGTAAAACATGCAGAATCTCAAACCCCACCCCAGACAAACCCACATCAGAAACTCTGCCAGTGAGGCCCAGCATTCTGGGCTTCGACAAGCACCCAGGTGATTCAGAAGCACATCTGAGTGTGAGAACCAGTGCTCTAACTCAAGCCTTGGGGAATCTCATTTCTTTTGCTAAATGATCAAGGTCTAATGATATAATTCTGATCAATGAGAGGGCAGCAGAAGTCTCTGGGAGAGGCGACATGGCTGCTAGGAAGTTTTTCCTAAGAAACAAAATGTAACAGGGATGTTTCTTGCTCTTTTACAGGGTGTTGCCATCTCTGCATGATGCCTGGAGCAATGGCAGCTACCTTGGGACCAGAGGGGATGACAGCCTAAGAGGATAAACAAACACCATGAGACTGGCATAGCAGAGATAAAGGAAAAACTTGAAACCTAAGTGATAGTTTTGAATTGTCCAATTATCTGAATTAGCTAAAGCTAGCACCACCTCGCCAGTAATAATTCTTATTAAGTGAGATCATATGTGCCTTTCTTGTTTAAACTACATTTAGTTCAGTTTTCAAGCACTTGCTGCAACCCAGTAAATCATTTAAACATGATTTCTGCCTTTAACAAGTTGTCAGTTGAATACAAAAGTCATTCAGTGTATTGATAAAAGTGATAATAAATATGTATATATTGTGGCCAGTGAGAATGTAAAAGAAGATGAACTAGAATGAAAGTTAAGACCCCAAACTACACTAATTATATTTTCTAAACCAAACTGCATCTGGGAAAGACTGGTGCTATTTCCAGGTGCAAGCAATAATTTGAAATGCCAAAATGTTGCCATTTCTAGGTCATTTCCATGATTTATAGACACAACAGAGTGGACTATTTGAAACTAGAACTGTCCCCCCAATTCTGAGCCGGATAGCTGCCATATCAATAACTTTTCCAATTAACAACTGAAATTTCAAATTGGTCCATGCACTGGAGGCAATGCTCTGATCTAGCAACAGGAAACATACAATAAACTGTGGCTTTGTTTTCATATCTTCTTTAATCCCAACAGGTTTTTGGAAATTCTTTCTTTAATCACAGTTTTCAACTTGTCGGAGAAGGAAAGAACAGAACCAAACATATTTTTGCACAAAATGGCAAGTGCAAGGTTACTACCCAAGCCAAGTCACCTGAAAGGATCTCTGGACTTTCTCCAGAAAGTTTGTCTCAAAGCATAATTATTGGTGTCCATCCTAAACACAAACTCTAGAAAACAGAGATTACTGTTAACATTAAAACCCCAATTTAAATCCATCCTTTCATCCATCCACACATCTGTTCCATCTATTTGTTATCCATCATCCATCCATTGGCTGAATTAACCCACAAAATTAAGTAAGGGCCATCTCTGTGAAAGGCACACCAGGGATACAGCAACAAACAAAACAGACTAAAGTATCTGTCCTGGTGGAGCTTACATACTACGTGGGGACAGGCACACAAGCAAAAAAAAAAAAAAAATAGAAAACATATAGTTTATCAGATGGTGATAAGTGATACGGTAAACACTGGGCAGGGAAGGGAAGGAGGGTCCATGGGAGTGGGGAGGGGTCTGATTTTAGCGGACAGGCCAGGATGTCCTGTCTGAAAGATGGTGTACGAGCCAAGCCAAGAGGAAGGAGAAGGAAGAGCCAGGTGAGAACTCGGGACATTGCATTCTAGGCAGATAGAGTTGTTGAAAAGACCTTAAGATGAGTTTATTCCTGTTATGCTCAAGAATAACAAAGGGGCCAGTAGAAAAGAGGAAGAATACTGGGGAAGTAGGCCAGAGAGCTCCACTGTCTTTTTTCTTAACAATGAGAGAAAAAAAAAGCAACAGTAAAATAAATTTTTAAAAAATAGCACATGGGGGCATGGTGCATTTTCAGTCTACTGAAAACTGGAAACCTGAGTAAGAGATGTTCCTTTTCTCAGAAGGTGGCCAAGGCGAGACATGAGGAATAGGGGTTCCAGGACACCGTGGGTAGGTGAGCATATGGGCACACAGTGCAGGGGACCAGAGACACAGCATCCCCGAGGAGAAGGCAGAAAGCCACAGACTCAGACACTTCCTGCATTCACATGATCACAGGCTGGACCTGAGCAAGCCCCGAGGATGCCCTTGGGCTCTAAGGACACAAGGTCCCTGCCTCTGTGGCACACACGGTCCACCAGAGGAGACCTGCGGTGCACACCCTGAAGGACAGCACAGGGACGGAGTCAGAGCCTAGAACAGGGGGTCTTGGGTTTGGGTTTGGAGGGTTAATCGCCAAGTATCTCTGCGAGGAGTCACATCTAAGATGAGGAAGGCAGCGCACGGGAGCCGGGCAGGAGCTGAGGTGTGGAGTGGGGGGAGGGGGGGGTTGCGGTCCAGGAAACAGCTTGTGCACATGCCAGAGGCAGAAAGATGGCGACAATTGGAGAGACGGAGGGGCGTCTGCGTGACGGCACAGGAGGAGGTCGTCATGTGCAGGTGGATCTAGCAAAGACCATCATCTTTACCACGGTCAGTTTTTTGGTTTTTTTAAAGATCATTTCAGCTGCTCGGTGGCAGGCGGTAGGCTTGTAAGGAGAACGTCCAGAGTGCAGAAGAGGAGAGAGGGGTTTGCTTCACGATGTCCTTCAGGGGACTGGGAAGAGCCAGGTGAAGGTATGAGGGCCACCAAGCAACCCCTCGGACCCGGCAAATGGGACCTGATCCCTATGACTGAAACACTTCCCAAAGAAGGGTCACATAAAACGCAGGCTGAAGAGGAAGGAACGTAGGCTCAGAGAGCTCCAGGGACTCTCCCAGGGTCACCGCGTGGGGACCACCTTCCCACTTCATTAAACAGGAGACAAGATTGCAAGGTGAGGCATATTCAAACATGAATAGATGTGTGTGTGTGTGTGTGTGTGTGTGTCTGTGTGTGTGTGTGTATGTGTTTTCCGCCCATGCAATGCCCGTGCCATGAAAAGGAGATTGACAAACAAAATCTAATTTTGAAGTTGTCATTCTGGAATTAAGAACTAGGTCACCATTGTCAGGAGGCCCAGAGCCTGGGACACGGGTCTGGAGAGAGCTTCTGCCATTTGATGATACAACAGTCTTGTTGCTTGACCCCCTTGAAGTCTGGGGCCACTGTCTGCATCCATGGCACCGCTGTGTGCATTATAAACGGGCACAGCCTCCCGGTGGATACATGACCGAAAGATGCCCCTTTCTCCTGGTTGACGTAGCCCTGGCCCCAGGGCTTGGGGCTTGAATCAAAGACCTAGAGTCGATTTCCTCCTGCACTTGCTGAGCAGAGCGCAGCCATAGGTGGTCCTACGGGCCCCCCATGGAGATCAGGAAAGTGAGCATTGGAAGATGACCGGCCAGAGGTGCTAAGGCAGGGAACAGTGGCCAAAAGCACGTTGGAGGTGTGTTCTCCCAGCCTCAACAGCCCCTCACCTGCAAATCTTAAAATCAATTTGGAAATGCCTGCTCAGAGCAGATTACACAGAAGATTTTGTTACGCCAAACAGAACCCACCACAAAGGGACCTTGGAGAACAGTGCTGAGAGTCAGAGAGGCATGTCTCGTCCTGTGTTTACAGCTTTTCAGCTGAGTGCTTAGTGTTTGCTTTGGAATTAATCCAGGCCCATAAAACAAGCGATATATCAACATAGCAGATGTACTTGAGCGACTATATGTTAAAAGGTGATTTGCTTCCCAACGAGAATCCACGGACAGCCCGGATGCGGTCCCTGCGTCACGGGATGAAGCATGTGCCTGCTACGTTTCTGGAAGAGAGGCCCTTCTTTGATATGCACTACTGGGAGGGGACCCCGACACGGGGATTGGTAAAGGGACAGATTTTGTGGTCAGGATGACCCTCCATAGAGCCCTGCTCTGCCCCTTAATCAAGACTGGCTATATAATTTTCAGGACTGGTGCAAAAAAAAAAAAAATTGTGGGGCCCTTTGTTCAAATATTCTTAAGGATTCCAAGCATAGCATGAGACTGCACACGGGGCCTTTCTAAGCCTGGGGCCCTTCGTGACCATGCTGGTAACACGCTCGTAAAGCTGGCCCTGCCCTTGGTATTATAAAAGGGATTCGACTTGACATTTCCGAAAAGGGGATGTTAATAGCATTTACCTAATAGGGTTTTTGTAAGAATAAAAGAACAGACCTCAGACTCCACAGGCCCATAGTAAGTTTCAATAACGTTAGCGACTGTCATTGATTAAAATGTAAACAAGAATTTTTTATGTTATCCCAACAAAATGTCTGTATCTGCGTAAATATTTAATATCTCCTTGCAAACAACCCTGGGGTCTGTTCAATCCCTGCATGGCAAACAAAGCTGGATTGAAATACACGCACATGTACGCAGACATACACACAGGCACGGGCCCGCATTCCAAAGATCCGGGAAGAAAGAAGCTATCAAAATATGAAGTATCTCAACATGAGGAGGATGAAATATCCGAGGAGAGCGTGTTTGGGTTCTACAAGGGAAAAAAATATCTATTTTAGCTAGAACCTAAGCCACTGCTGGGCTGAGGTACTCAGAATAGAGAATTTCCAATAAAAAAAAAAAATCTAGCTACTCCTAATAATATTCTATTCCAGTTGCAATCACAGCTCCAATGTGGCAGAGGGTACAGATGCCTTGTGCACTATCAAGGCCTTTGTGCCCAGGGTTGTACCTGACACACAGTGAGTGCCCCACGGTGCTGATGAATGAACGAATGAGCCCATGAGCGAACCGTGGAGAGACGAGCTTTGTCGTGGGCAGAGGGGTTGGCCAAGGGCTAACGCGGCACAGAGAGTGTGAGGACGGTGCTCACCACTCCACAACTCGGTGGCACCTGACCTGACTGTCCTGGGTCCATCCTCATCCCGAAGACGTCCTCTCCAAGTCCAGAAGGTCCAGAGGAAGTTGAGAACGGAGAGTAGACACAGGCGGGCAATTGCCTATGCTCACGGTGCACGTGTGCACGTCCAAAGACGGTTGGATCTAGGCTGGGGCCCAAACTCATCCTTTGATCACATCCCCCTGCTCAAGTCCCATCCAAACGTTCGCTATCACGGAGGCAGAGTCTTGGCCCTACTGGCTGACACCACACACCCCCGCGTGGCTTCCTTTCACACACCCAGGCAGAGGGTATAATCCAACAGGTGGCTGCAGTTCCCACTTTCTCACATGCACATACTTTATGAACCCAACGTGGTCACATCTACAATAGCCTATAACACACACACACATACGTGTGACGGAAAAAGAGTGAGGCACGGGGATAAAACATGAGTTTGGCTTCATAACTGGGTAGAGCATCTGCCTTTGATGTGATACGGTTTTAGGAGACTCCAGCAAGACACTGGCCAAAGAGGTCCACCCCCGTCCATTTTCCCAGCATTCCATTGATCTGATCGTCTACTGATCCCTCACTTGCTGTTGACTGTGGCTTTCTCAATCTCCCTGCCGAGAGACGAACTTTTCCTCCCCTGCTTCTCTGCCAGGACTACTTCTACCCTACTTTAAAGACCCTGTTTACAGGACATTCACTCCAGCGAAGCAATCCCTAGGGCTAAAGGTGCCGCTCTGTGCTTCCTAATTCCATCACAGCCCTCCACGCTCACACATCGTTGGCTAGTGTGACTCCTGCCGCCTCAGCCTGTGAATTTTGCAAGGGCGAGGGTGCTTGCTGTCTTGCATTTATGCACCTTCAATGCCTTGAACAGCGCTTGACATAAAGTGGATGCTCATGTTTATGACGCCACGTGCAATGCCCGTTCAGCGAAGCAGGCTTGTCTTCCTGGAGCTCTTGGCTGACTGCAACATAAGCACAATAGCTTCTAGGGGGCTGGCCCTGCACCGTTAGGGCTGTGCTTAATGTCCTTCAATGGGTCACTATCCTTAGGGTAAAGTCATACCTCCTGACCATGGCCTGCAAGACCCACAC
This sequence comes from Mirza zaza, assembly GCA_008750895.1. Lineage (NCBI taxonomy): Eukaryota > Metazoa > Chordata > Mammalia > Primates > Cheirogaleidae > Mirza > Mirza zaza. The sequence continues at coordinate 50,532 of VSMD01128708.1, forward strand.
AGGCTGCCCCACCTACATGTCCTAACTTGACTTGGGTCACTCACTACCTCACCAGCTCCACTATGGGGACAATGACCTCTTCCATTCCTTATGCTCACTAATGTCCTTCCTACCACAGGACCTTTGCACATGCCAATCCCACTGGCTATAAATGCTATTCTCATCCGTCTTCAACTATTTAATCTCTGTTCACGCTTTGATCTCAATTCCAGCATCTGTTGCTTTGGAAAGCCATCCCTTATCAACCTAACTGAAACATGTGGCATGTATCACAATTTTGCATTTGTTTTCTGTGATCCTTTTATTCAGATCTTCTCCTTTTACTAGATTCTAAGATCCATGAATTCTGAGCCTACATATCTTTTTTTCCTCACTTTTAGATCCTCAGCACCATAAAAAAATGCTTAACACATTTCATGAGTGAATAAAGGTACTGATCCCCATCTTTCCAGAGGTAAGACCCAGGTCTGGGCACTATTTGTGTATTTTTATGTGTGTGTGTTACTAATAATAGAGTAATAGCACTTTCTGTGACAGGAAGAACAAATATTTGCATCCCGATGCCAGAAAACCAATGCTCCCTCATGGAATATGTACAATGGGCCACTTCAGGCAGATGGGGGGTGCACCAGGCACCCTGTGCTGTTCTGAGATCTCAGCGCGATTCAGATCACTTACACACTCACGTGGGCCGATTCATTCTCAGACGATGTATATTTTCGTGGAAACTGTCAGGCTACATTGTTACCCTAAATAGATTATTACTAAAGTGCTTTAACCAAACCAGCTGGAAGGCCTGAAATTCCATCCATATTGTTATTTATATACATATTTACAGCTGCCACCTGCCTGTAACTTGGCTGGATCATAAAGTAGTGCTGCTCTCCCGTTTCATTATACTTTGACATTTTGCTCTAACTACATTGCTTTTCGTTCCTTCGTATCCAAGGAAGGATACGAAGGATACATAGCCACTCTTGAATTCTATTGCTTTGGTAATAGAATAAAAACAGTTCTCTGTAGTAGTATTAGTCTCTCTGTCTCTGCTCCTGTCTCTCTTTCTACCCACCCCTCTCCCCCCGCCGCCCCCCACACCCAGATGGTGCCAATCGTGGCTGGCACGCCTAACGGGGACAGCCCAGCTCCTGCTGCTTAAGTGAACCCCCACAAACCCCACTGAGTTAGATTAGATTAGGGAATTGGGAGGGGAGCAGGAGGGCCGGCCAGTGGTCTCAGCCGAAGCTGATGCATATTTGGTCTTGGCCTCTGTGAGATGAGAAATGAATGTTTCCTTCCCCGGGAATAGCGCCGGGAGGCTCCGCCTCGGAGAGAGAACACGGGAAGGAAAGCCAACAACTCAATTAAAGGCAGGTAGGTTTAATTTCAAGAAGCTAGCTTCACCTAACCCGAGAGAGCATGGGCAGCTCACCTGGAGCTGGGAAGCTGGACTTCAAGAGGGAAGGATGAGTATAGGGTTGGGGTCTCCTCTGCCACTGCCTATGAGTTAACCCATGACGTCAGCCTGTGCCGTGGACTCCCATGTGGTCTCAGGCACCTAAGACGCACAGTCGGGTCCGACCGCCCGAGTCAACTTATCTATTGTCTCAGCCAGCCAGGTGGATAGACCGGGCTCTCCCTCCTCCCCGGTTTCCAGAGCCTTCTCAGCCAGCAGAAATTATTATTTGCATTCAACACGAGAAAAAAGCATGCTTTCAAGACATCCTCTGCAGGATTCGCGCAGACTAAGAGCATAGCAAAAGCTCACAGAACCGGAGTCAGTATAACCTAAATTCCCATGAAGTCCCACCCGGACAGGCTCCCTAGAAATCCCCGAAATCCGGATGTCCCTCACCTGGGGCACGTAAGCTCATCCTCCAGGAGGCCGGCTGCTTTCCGTGCGTGACTCTTCCCCCTCCAGCATCTTAACTCTCAGCCTGTCCTTCCTGGCATGACAATCTCCTCCTTGTCACCCAGGGACTCGCAGCTGCCTCCCAGCTTACTACTCAGGAGCGAAGCCCAGGTCTTATCTAATCAGAGCCGTGATGGAAGCAGGCGGTAGCGTCTCCGCTTCACAGGAGAGGCCTCTTCCCCGGCTGGCCTTGGAGCCACCACACCACACTCCAGATAGGTGCCCCGCAACCCGGCGCTCTCCTGCTCTCTGGCAGCTGACGCCAGGCTCCGTAGTAGAGTGTCCTCTGGCCCAGCCAGACCTTGGATCCCGCTGCCGTCCCTCAGTCTCTTCAAGGTCCCGCGGGATCGCCAGTATCTCCCCAACGCCCCACCTACTCACGCACTCCACGGGCCCCGAGACCTAATCCTTAACACCTGTGCCCTGCACGCAGTAGGCAGTTAATAACTGCCAACACCTTTCCCCCCATTTTAAATCCAGGAGGAGCCGTGAAAAAGGGGAGAGGTGCCTGGAAACGAGCGAGGAATCCCAGACGTGCCCGCAATGACCTCTCCCACCCTACACCACCCACCCAGGCTCCCCGGGCCACAGTGTCTCCATCTGTGACCCACGGGCGTCACTTTCAAGCCCGGCAGAGTCGACAGAGATGACATTGTCAGTGGTGCAGGGTTCATTCTCCAAAGCCCCCTTCTTTTTGAGCTTGCCCTCTGAAATTCTTTCCTTTCATTTACACTTCACAGTGGGTTCCTTCCTTCCTAGCACGATGGGGTCTGAAACCCACACCCAGAGAAGACCCCACGAGGCTCCCCTGTCACATGTGCCTCCTGTAGTGTCCTCCTCTCCCCTCGGATGTTCTGCCACCTGCACAGCAGCCAGACGCAAGTCTTCGTTTCCTCTTGCTCTCGTGTCTTTAACAGCGCCCCTTCACAAACGCCTTCGGCCCTTACATTTGAGACTCCCAGCCTTACATGGCATCAGAACACCGCCCCCTTGCCCCCCGGAGGATTTCTCTTTGTGGCACAAGGCAGTGTTTGCACTTGCTGGATGGATGGGGGGGAAAAACCTACACATTCCTCTTCGTCAAGCTAAAAGTAGCCAACAAATAATCACCAAGAACCTGCTATGTGCTCAGCACTGTAGTAGGCGCTGAGGATGCAAAGGTCTGAATCTGGTGGAGATTTCAGGGCTAATGTGGGTGAAGAGACGGTGCCAAACACGTAAACAAACAGAGCAATGTAGGAACACGGCAAAACTATAAAAGAGGGTGAGGAGATAGATCAAGACTTGGAGCTATTTCAGTAAAACCTGGATGATAGCTAAGAAGAACCCACTCCCGGAAAATCTATTATAGGTTTTATGTGGTTCTGAGTTCACCTATCTCTTTCCCTTCTCCCCCACTGACCACCTTCACTCGGTAGAGTGGGTTTTGGGTCTTCCCCAAAATCCAGGTCCACCTGTAACCTTGGAATGTGACCTTATTTGGAGCTATGGTCCTTGCAGATGTAATTAGTTAAGGTGAGGTCCTATGGGATTAGGGTGAGTGCTAAACCCAACACTGGTGAAGTTGAAGATTATCTGCAGACAGACACATACAGAAGGAAGAAGGCTGAGGGCACAGGGTTCCAGAGAGGTAGACCTGGGGATTGAAGGTGCAGACTGGAATACAGTTCTTGCCCATCTCATAAAATTAGCTCCACCACTGCAAAATTCCATCTGGGAACAAAGGTGGGCAGTCAGAAGGTGACGGAGCTTAAGCTCTAGAGACTTTCATGCAAGGCAATGTGTCTCCCTGTCCACACCTCACATTGCACTGTCATTTTGTCACCTCTTTCTGAAGGAGGGCACCCAAATCGTGCAAGTCTCACTGCTCATGACACCTAGATCTACCTTTGCTTGGGAAACATGAAAAGGTGGGTTTAGGTTGACAGGGCAGATAAGAACTCTGGAGTTTCTGAAGTTCGCTCTGTGGGAATTCCCAACAGGGAGCGACTGAGATTTCTGGAGGGAAGGGAAGATGTGGCCGTGTGCTTCCGGAGGCTTGATCCGATGGGACGAGGCCGTGCCAGACAGCCTGGAGAAAGACTGGTTTGAGAGATTAGTCCATAATCTGTCCGCTCACTGCGTAGCGTGCGGCTGAAATGCAACCAACATCAATCTTCCCTCCCCAACCTTCCTTCTTCTCCGGACCTCACTGAGATAGAGCTCAGCTGAAGGTAAATGTGGACACTTAGCCCACACCTGCATGCTGAAAGCATTTGTCTAGTGAGACTAGGAAAACGTGGCCTCGTTGTTCTAGTCTTGCTAAACTTCTGAAGCCAGGGTCACACACAATGTTCTATCTCAGGACAGCCTGGATGAAGTGACACCCGAGTTTGCAAACTCAAGTGACAGGGAACTCAATCACAGAGGGAATGACAAAGGCTCCTTCCTCTAAACACACATGGGTCTAGGGACACCCAAGTGCTGGGCAAACATTTCCAGGAGAACTGCTGGTGACTAAAAGCCCTATTTGTCAATGACAATGCTGTTTCCTTCTCCGGTGTTAATTAGTCACTGCACACAGCATCTTTGACAAGGAGTTAAGTCCCAGTTAACCCAGATTTCAGACAAGATGGAGTGGCAGAGGAGCGAAGAAGCTTCGGCAAGACCGAACCGCAAATTCTTGGCCAGGCCGAGATTAGAACCAGAAAATTCCCGACTCCTGAAATGGGCTTGTTTAGGCGAGAAAAGGGAAGGTGCAGGGAGGAAAACAAGGCTTCACAGCTAAATTAAAACAGAAAATATTCACCACCCAATTGAAAGTGTTCATTCAATGAGCATTTATTAACCCAACGAGCATTTATTAATTTATAACCACTTCTATGAGTAAGCACTGAAGCAAATGGTAAATATGCATTGCTGTAGATTAGGTGCTGTGGGCCATCTTCCAAAGTCACCCGTGTGCAAAGACACAGAAAGGGCCTGTGGTGCAGACCGTGCAGGCCTCCTTGCATTCTGAATGTCTAAGGGACCAGAGGGGAATGTCCTCTCTATTCAAGTTTCATGGAGATGGGCTTCCAGGGCAGGGGACATTTTACATTCTGCATCAGATGGCCACCATCACTTGATTCATGGACCTGTCACGACTGTTTGATACTGCATCAAATGCACTTTGAAAAGTTCATTTGATGAGCCTCTTCAGCTCTCAAAAGCTCATCCTAATTATGCAGATCCAGGGCAAATATTGTGATTCCTGCTTTCATTTCCTCTAACGGAGCTGGAGCATGAGGATACCAGAGACCCACGGGCCTTTAGATTAGTGAGAGGGGAGAAGGGGGGAATTTTCGTTGCTAATAAGCTGAGATTACAGAGGCTCTATCCATCCTGAAGCACAAGGCACTGCTCTTTTTTCCTATTATTAATTTTCCTCCCACTACTCATTATACTCATACTAACACTAGCATTAATACCAATATCTTGGTTTAATCCTTGTCCAACTCCCCCAGCTCATGCTTCACCCTTTCCAAGGGGCTATTCCCTCCCTCCTCGGCAAGCTTCCCAAATCCAGCGTCAGTAACCCCAGTTGAGGAGACAGTATTTCTCCAAGCACTAAAGAACTTTGCTCTTTCTCGAATCTAAAAGAAAAACGCCAAAGTCAGGCTCTGCGGTAAGAGTTGGGAAACGTTCTGCTTATAACACACCATGAGTAGGGATTTGCTGCGACTCAGAATTCATGGTAAACTTTTCCACGTAGTAACCACCTGCACTCACCTGACCCTTTAAATACAGGCCAGGATGAAGAGTAAAAAGCCCACCCAGGCCGATCAGAACCTGGTCACGGCAATTTTTCCAGAATGTCTTCATTCTTTACCCAGCTGCCTCTGCTTCCCTCACCTTCAGCCCTTCAAGCCTTTGACTCTGTCATCTGTTCCCAATATTGACACTGCCATCCTTCATTGCATCCCATCCTCTGGACTCAAAAATATAGACAACTAACCTCAGAATATGTACATCTTCTCACAACGGTGACTCTACCCTAATCCCATGGACTCTATACCAGCCAGATCACCCCGACTGTCCCTGGATTATCCATTAGAAAAAAGGTTAGAACACGGATAATGGCATGTGTAAGCTCCTAGAAAGACAATTCCATGAGACTTCACACTGAATACTTGCATAACTACAATCTGAACTAATAACCCCAGCGAATGTTGGTTTAGTATAATTATGTGATTCATCAAGTGTTTTGCACATGTGCAGTCTTGTTTAATTTCAATATAAATTAGCACATCTAACTTAAGGCAACCGCAGAAAACAATTCCAATTATGCCCTCCTAGACAAACTGGATGCTTGTCTTGAAGACAAATATGTATAGTTTTGGTTTCAACCAGAAAAAGAAATGCCCTTAGACAACAAAGTATACGGCAATAGTAGTACCCTATGGTACGGCATTTAGACACCAACATTTTTACCTTATATGCATCATTAACTAGTTATAAGGTTTTAAGTTGGCTCATCTCTTTGTACTTCGGTTTCCTAATTTATAAAGTAGGAGCAACAGATCTCTTCTGGCTAATTGTCAAGGATTTTAGTTTTGGAGAGGTTCAAATAAGGTGCCATATGTGAAATGTTTTCAAGTTTGTGAAATATATACACAGATGTCTACAGATATGTACAGCTATATATAGAAATGCGTTGCACTTCTATTACATTTGAACTCTATTAATAAAATGGCTTAGAAAAATAAGTGTAAAGGGGAGCCACGGAAATATAAGACGAGGATATTCATTACATAAACAAGGTTGTTGGGTTTCGTGCCCGGCAAGATTCAAGGCCCTTAAGCCCACCAGTCAAATGCCGGACGGAAACCTCATGAGGAGAGGGGGAAAGGGAGCGTGGGAGGGGGCGGGGGAGGGCTTGAAACCAGAGCTTTATTAAATCAATTACATGATTAATGTGGAAGAGAGCGTGTGCGACACAAAGAGAGGGACAGTAGTTCACTCAGCACAGTAAAGGCCGCTGATGAAGCATTTTCTGTAACCTTCTAAGCCACCAAGAAAATTGCCTCTTGGTAGATGACTCAGACTGGAGAAATATATTTGTTGGCAGCTTTTCATAATAATAATAATAAAAAAAAAGAAGTGGTGGTAGTATATGAAAGCTGCTGCTCCACTCATCGCCAGAATTGACAGCTACTAGAAACATCAGAAACATCTCCATACAAATCACAGATGGCATCTCATTCCTTGGTCAGAGTTTTCTCATGCAACCGAAGGGTAAAGTTCGTGATTTTGATACGAACGGGGCTGCCCAGAGAAAAGAGGATGTTAATGAAAGTGTGTGATGAAGTTTTCTTCCCAGGGCACCATGGGAGAACTGTACAAATACCCGACATGGCTTGAGTTCCACGAAAGATCATTAGTCAGGGTCGGGCAATGACATCCAGTCATCTCCTTGATGGAGATTTAAGATAAATTCTTCTTGGAGGCCATGAGCCAGGTCTTGAATCAGAAAAAAAAAAAAAAAATCACCCAGCCACTCTGACCAAATTAGCTGATCTGGTGGGGATGGCTACAGAAGTCTGCGGCCAGGGTTTCTATTAGCAACCAGGTCTTTCTCGTTCCAGTTGACAAGATGGACAACCATCCACCCTCGTAAAAGATTCATGACCCAACTTTGCACTCTCTACTGCTTGCTTTCTCATAAAACCAGTGCAAATCCTATCAAAAATTTAGCAGAATCCCTGCCTCATCTGTTTAGGCCTGAAGCTAGTTGCAGGGACAACTCATTAGGGACAGACTCATTAAAACCAGCCCTTGGGCAAAAGCAGTTTGCGGGCCTCCTCATTTTTATTCACTCTCACCTCCCTGCCCAACCTCCTTGAGCCCTCAGACACGGGGGCATCTAATGATTTTGTACAGTGTGCAGGTCTGTTCACAGAGTTGCAGGGCTCCGGGTTGGACAAATGCCGCTCCTTACATCTGCCAAAAATGATCTGCGTCTTCTCCTTTGTGTGCACCCCCAGGGCCGTGCAGGGAGAGGGAGGTGTGGTGGGGAAAGAGGGGAGGGAGTCCTGAAGCCAGGCCAGCCGCTCACCTGGGGATGGCTGGGGCTAACACCTGGCATGGCAGCGGTCACGGGAGCCCCAAGGACCAAACCAGAGCTCTGGCAGAACGAGGGCCAAAAGGTAAAATCTTCTGGGTCCCATTCACGCATCACGTTCAGCCCGGCACTCAGACCCTTGGGCACCTGGAACCCAGGCAACAGCCTGCTTAATGGATTCATTACCAGATGTTTTCTGCTATGTGCCAGGACGCCGTTCTCTACTCGAACTAGGGAAAAAAGCTCATTTGTGCTGACGAGGAGCTATTGAAATCTTCAGGCTGGGTAGCAAAGAACCGGCAGCCCCAGTGCAGATGCAGAGCTTCCTGTTGCAGGTGTCTCTGGGCAAGTTTATTTTTGGAAAGGCCAGAGGAGGAGGGCGCTGCAAACCCAGGAGCTTATGGCGGCCCGTGGATAGCAGGGCAGGCTGGGTCAAGGTCACTTGTGCATAGCAGGGTCAGTGCTGACATGGGATTGGAAAAGCTCACCCCCCACTGAAATATGCAGATGCTACCGAGCTCCAGCTGGTGGCTGAAATGTGGGGACATTGCCCAATCTGCCAGATAGTTTCGTTTTGTTTTGTTTTTTTTTTTTGCAAGGAGCCACAAATCTGGATTTTAAGTGAAATCTTTACATACTTAAATGTTGGCAGCAAATGACTAAAAGAAAGCAAAAACAAACTGTACGGGTGAAACGCAAGGATGAATTTCAGGTTTACAACACCTGACGTGGAAAAGATACTAAATTAGGAGGGACTTAGCGAGGAGTCTTGGTTTTCCTACCACCTGCTGACATGGGCACAACAGAGAACACCTGCAGGCCCCCTCTGCCCGTCTGTAACGTGAAGCCCAGGGGACGTGATCTCTCAGAGCGAAACTCTGTGTCTCTGATCTTGTAGAAATGAACTTTATTAGGTAGGGTTTGCCATACCCAAGAGCATTCCACTGTCTCAAATGGAGCTGATATCCTAACAGCTCTGCCACTGCCAAAACCTCTGGTGCTGATTATTCTGAAAACACAGATCATCACCCTCTCAGAGCGTGCGAGGTGGCATCGCCGAGTCACGTGCACCCGGTATCAATTCCCGGAGTTGGGCTTCATTACAGAAGAAGAGGGGCTGGCTTCTTGGGCTCATGGCGAGCAGGAGAGCCGAGGCGTAAGCCCGGTCTCACGGGGCGCAGGGCAGGTCACGTGTTCCGACCTCTCTCGGAAGAGGGTGTAGCTAGACTCCATCAGAGACCGGCACACTGGGCCACAGGGAACCCTGAGGGTTCTCTGCAGCCCCTGGGAGGCTGGCTGCTGAAGGTGGGGACTAGAGAGGAGGGGGTGGAACGGAGGGGGCAGAGCCCTGGGTCTCACTTCTCTTCCTTCCTCCCCAGGCCCCAGCACAGAAGCTCTACTTTCTCCGCGTTGCTTTCAGTAGTCACCTGGCACCTTGAGCAAAACATGTGCAGCTTTACGGTATACGGCTTTAGGGGGAGGAGGGGCCAGGTATACTGGCACCTGATGGGTGCGGTGCGCACCGTCTGGGGGATGGGCACGCTGGTAGCTCTGACTCGGGCAGGGGCAAAGGCAGCATAGGTAACCAAAGTGCTTGCAACCCCCGTAATATTCTGAAATTTAAAAATAAATTCTAAAGAATGTGTGAAGCTAATAGTAAATAAATTAATGAATTCATCAAATGGTCCTCCAAACTGAAAGTATGAAAATGGTAACGGGATCTCGAACTCCTGGTTTTCTAGCAGCCTGAGGGCTCACTGACCCAGCTCAAACGCTGCCTAAAGCCGGCCACACCACTTGGGCTCTCTAGGCTCCCTCGGAGTTGGGGACATATGATATGCTAGGGAGAAACAGCTGTCCCTAAAGTCACCATCATCATTTTCTACCCACCTTCTCCCACCTCAAAAGGTTACCTCCAAAACGATCTTGCTTTCTCACAGTGTTCATGCACCGTCTGTGTCCACCCTCTCCCTCTGCCCCAGTGTGCCATGCCTGGGGTGAAACAAACTCTCTGCTGTTTATTCGGGGAGGCCGCAGGCCGTAGCATCACGATTTTCCTTATCAGAAATGACTCAGTTGCTTTGTGGTTAAGGAACCCCGGGGCCCTGGCCCACAGACCTTTCCAGGGCAATAGTTTTCTATTAGCTTTATTAGCATACTGCCGCTTTTCTTTTCCATGTATACCATCACCCCCTCTCCCACAAACCCCACCCCAATTTGACAAGCAAGAAATCTGTAAATTTGGGGGTAGATGCATAAGAAAAAGACGTGTCATTAGCAATGCAGATACAGTCACAAACGAGACAGCCCTTGCATGAATAGTGCCTTTAAAACAGTCATTTAATCCAGCTAAAATTTATCTCCAGGAAAAACTGAGTAGCACTGGGACTCCAGACATTTTGCATTTAAAACATGGATTAAATGCTCTCCTAGTTGCCTTTTTGTGAGGGAGAATATTTGCAAATTTCATACCACCTTTCAGGGCTCGGGGATGGCAGGGGATAGCAGGAACATTCCAGGTTAAAGATCGGGCCCAGAATAGAAGCATACAAATGATACGTTCTCTCTCTCTCTCTGTTTTTCAAAGAGAGCACACATGTATTTTCCTCCATCCAAGAAGACAGGTGAGGCTGGATTTCGTATCTGCCTCTCCTGGTATCCTTTAAGCAGCACAGACGCAGGACGTTCTGTGAAGAGGTGGACATGAGCTTCACACATCGAAGACACTGGAACGTGGGGAAGGGCCCCCCCCCACCAGCCCCGTGGCACGGTCATGTGATTAGTATCTTCTGCTCTTTCCATGGGATCTGTGAATTCAAGGTCTACCGCAACGGAGAAGACAAGAACAACTCAAAGGCCCGTGTAAAGGGGGCTTAGCTAGAAGGACAAGGACATCCGTCCCAAAGCGCCAGGAGCATGCCCCTCCGTGCGTCCCGAGCTCACAGAGAGAGCCCAACCAACCAAAGTGCGGTGGCTTCCGCTGAACTCCACTCCACGGCGGGGCGACCTGCCCTCATTAAAGATTCTCTACAAACAGGTGCTTCTCACTGGGCTGACTTCTGAAATGGCTTTCTTTTTATTCCCAGGGACACATCAAGAGCTGAAGGGGATTCATGCAGTATAGATCAGTCGGCCATTGACAGTGCATCAGGCTTTGACAAGCTGCTTGGCTCGGTTGAAAGTCTAGGTTGGGCTTGGGCCCATCAAGGCCATGCTATTGAATTATTGACAGGCACTCACCGTGGTGCAAGGGGAGAGTGAGCCCCAGCCTCAGCTCAATAAAGATGAAATGGAAACCCTCTCTGAAGCCGACTTTAGCACGTTAAAGGAGTTTTAATGGGCTGGTTTAAAATTCAGTAAGAGAATGCATTAGGCTGATTATATTTTCAATGGCTAAATGCGGGCACGCACGCGAGTTTGGGATTCTGAAGGGTTTACAAATGAGTGGGGAGGCTGTCAGGATGAATTATGCCCTTCTGAAGGAAGGCAAGAGTCTGTGCATGTCCCAGCCTGATCTCAAGAGCAGTGATTTTCCTTCCCTCCCTTCCTCTCCGTGGTTGTCTTCTTCCACCAACCCAGCACAGCACTAACCTGCTGGTCTGAATGTCATAAAGAGAATCTGCCCTGCCGTCCTGGTCACTTTGGCCCCAGAGGACCTGAACCATAGACCGAAAACCACAGAAGCACCTTTGACCCCCTGTCACCCTACTTGTCACTTCCAACCCCGTCTCCGGCAAGAATCAGGCGGTCCTCGTTTCAGCATCTTATTGGAGGACATGAAGAACTTTCTGTAGCCAGTGCCCCCAGGTTAGTAAATTACTATGAACAATTCTGATGTTTCTTATATAATTCTTTCTTCCTTAAATTCCCACCTGCCAAGATTTACTTGTATTTTAATAGCTGATGTCAGACGAGCATCGTGAGGCAAGTCCCATCTCAGAACTATAATTTCGAATACAATGAGACGCGCATCAACTGTCGCATTGACATGCAGCAAATTATTCCACGTGGACATTTAAAGTGCATCCTAAAAGCTTCAAAGACCGAGCACATTTTAAAAGAATGTAAATTGACGATCATGGTGTGGTGTTCTTCTTCATTTTTTTTTTTCTTAAGCAATTTGTCTAATGTGACCCTATATTCATTTTTTTTTTCTTTTTCTCCCTGACTTCCCTTCCAACGGGGCTGCCTCCTGTCAAGATGCAGAAAGGGCCGGCCGGCACATCTAAATCTGTGTTCATTTGCCTTCCGCAAGATTATCTTTGCCACGTTGAGCAGTATGAGTAAATCAAAGATGCTTCTCGGGGCTGCAGGAGTAGGCTAATCTCCAAACAAATATTTAGAAGGCAGCTTCGCCTACTTTGGCCTTAATCGTTTCCAACTGATTTGACTTATTCTAATTACAGCCTTTATGTTATAAAAGCCATTTTTATGTTGCCGGGGAGCAGTTTCATTGCAGATACATGAAATTTTGCTGAGTTTCCGTTCCCATGTTGATTATGGAAATGGGACTCTGCAGCTTGGCTCTAATTAGAAAAACACACTGCATGGAATGTCAACAATTTTTAACATTAATAACGTGCCGACAGTGTCCCTTTGTCTCTCTCAACATCCTTTCCTCAGAGTCTGTCACCGGAGAGCCTCTGATGCACTCCCCCACGTCAGGGAGGACTCGCTCTCTCCGGGCTTGATGGGCAAGTACGCCTGCCCCACCCGCAGAGTGGGGGCTGCCTATTTGGAGAAGAAGGATACTAATTTAATAGAACAGAAAAGGGAGGAGGGAAAGAAGATAATTAAATTCTAGCACAGTTGAGGGGAGTGCATTTTGTTTCATGATCATAAACTTGGAGAATGCTAGCACAGTATAATAAAGCAGATTAAGTGGGTTCCATGGCGACTCAGAGAAAACGGTGATGCATCTCCTCTGTGGCTTCTTTCTGGCACCATGAGGTTTTTATAGCATGTTAAGAAGACGTCAGCAAGGGGACCAAATAATTTCCCTAGATATCTCACCGAGACCGGGGTGCTCAGGGGCCAGAAGTCGGAGCTCAGGACTTGTCACCCTGATAGGTTCCCGAGTGCCCCTCAATTGCCTGGTGGGGCAGAAAGGGTTAACCCAGGGCCGGTTCTTTAAACTCAGCTGAGCCTCAGTTTCTCCATCTTTAAAATGGTAGGCTTGTACCGGCCTTGCAGGCTGGTAAGGAGGAGGCATGGGCAACGCTATTGTCCTGTGCCGTGAATGCACATACGTCCAGCTGCTGTGAACGGTGATCTGATGGACACTATCCAAATTCCAGACATCCCTGACCTGTGATGGGCAATTCCAGTTCTCGTAACATATCTGACGTGAAGCTACACACATGTTTGTTCAAACACATTTGTTCAAGTTTGCCAACCACGCTACTTTGGGAGACAAAGACGAGGGGAAAAACCACCCATAAGAAAGATGTCTATGATCGATCCACTGTTAAGTGAAAAAGCCCCCAATAAGAATAGAATAATTCTGCTGAAATATATATATATATATATATATATATATTGCTTGGTCAAAAGATAGAAACATTCAAATTGGAAAGGTACTACTCAATCGTCCTTTGAAAAGGCTGTCTTGAGTTACGCTCTCATTAACAGAGTTGTTTGTGTATGTGTAGAGAAGCTTCCATGGTGTTCAGGGGAGTTCAGGCTCCACCCTCCCTAGAAAAGTAACTGAAGACCATGCCACAATGAGAAGAAAAGAGGTTGCTATGCAATAAAAGGAATTATTTGCCGCAGTGATGTTGAAGGACTCCAGCAAGTGATGTCTTCTTTGGCCATTTCCATGGGAACACAAACACACACACACACACACACACACCAATGGGGCAACTCCTGAAGTTATAATGCAACCTAAAGCATGGATGAATGAAACCCTTACTTTCTTTCAGGCACAATCTGGCATTGTGGCTGTGGTGTTTGCCTAGATGATGATGAAGACCTTTGTCTTTAAAGATCTCCATCCTCCAGGCACCAGAACCCACCTGGATGCCATTGTTAAAATAATAAAACCCACAACCAAATAGCCTGAAGGGGTAGGCACTTTTCCTGGCAGTAAGCTGAATTCTTCTTTAAGTTGGATTGCCATAGTTCACCCTACATTTTCCATTGGATGGTCCTTAAACCAGGTCCCTCCTCTGCTTAAAAACCATGTGGATATAGATGCTGCTATTTCAAGGAGATGGAGCATAAACTCTCCACCCTTCAGAACAAGCTGCTCATAGTGATTACCCTCCAAACAGCACAGAATGGGGTGAAAGAGAAGAAAACAGTCACGTGACGGTGGAGAAACCTGATAAACACCACCTCAGACAGAGATGATCAAGGTGGGCATCAACTGTGATAAGTCATTTTGATAGTATGCACCACTGGTATGATGTGATGAGAATGGCAGTCTGCCTCTGTGGTCTTCCACTCCAAACCCATGACCCCAGTAACACCATCAGACAACCCTTTCCCCTAACTGAGGGACATCCTTCAAAACTCCTGGGTAGTACTCCTCAAAACCATCAAGATCACCAAAAGCAAGAAAGATCTAAGAAATGGTCACAGACCAGAGGGGACTAAGGAGACAGGACGACGAAATGGGGATCTTGGATAGGATCCTGGAATGGAAAGTGACTAGGTAAAAACTAAGCAAATCTGAATAAAATATGGACATTAAATAGCGATAATGCATCAGTACTGGTTCATTCGCTGTGATAAATGTACCATATTGATGTGAGACGTTAACAATAGGGAAACGAGATGCTGGGTGGACGAGAATTCTTTGCATTGTCTTTGCAACTTTTCTGTAAGTCAAAATGTCTATTAAAAACACTAAACTGCAGGGCTCCCCTGGGTCTTGCTGGTCCTCGTGGTCTGGCCCCTGCCTTATTCTCAGCTCCTGCTTCATCTCCTGCAACACCACCCGTCTGTGGTTTCCTGCGCTCGTACCTGGTTTATGGAAATTTGCTCCTGTAATTTCCTCTACCAAGAGCAATCCTGGTCTGTCTCCCTTTTACCTGGTTTACACCTTCTAGTGTCTTTACGGTCATTCAGCCTTGACTTCCCCAGGAGCAGACTCCAACAGGATTAACTGTTCATTCTCAACATTCTCATAAATACTCTGTCCAAAATTCAACTTATCTTTTCAGTTTATAATTGTCTGACACACCTGTACCTCACACTTCTGTGAGCTTCAGAAAACTAGCCTCATTTGCTTTTTCTCCCTGTCACTTGGCTCCACCCATGGCACACACAGGTGTTAAATAAATATTTTTAGAATGGATACATGGATAGATAGGTGGATGAATGGATAGATGGGTGGATGGAAGGACAGACGGATGGGTGGAAAGATGGAGGGATGGATGGACAGAGGGATGCAGGAAGGTTGAGCACTTTGTTGGGGGAAGTCTATTGGCATACCCACCCCCGCTGCCCCTCCTCCATGGCTGCCTGAGGAAGAACCTTGGGAAAACAAGAATGATTATGTGGGCTTTTTTGTGTGTTGTTTGCTGACGGCTATGAGATGTAAGCCTTCCCCATTGCCCTCCACAAAAGTTACAGAGACGTCTTCTATACTACTCACGAATGTTATTTGCAAGACTGAATTCTCTGGGGGAAACGCCACAAAGCTGTTGGTTCTGTGCTGTCATGGCCCGAAAACAGGGATGGCCGTGCAGCGAAATTCAGACTCGAGGCAGGGACAGAGGGGGCAGAGGAGCATTAGCTCTAGGAATCAGCAGAAGTCTTGGGGAGGCTCCTCCCTGTGTAGAATAGGCAGTTAGCTGGGGTCTGGGTCAGGGATCTCCAACTACAGCCCACAGGCCAAATTCAGCTATTTATTTTTTTATATATAAATATAGTTTTATTAGAACGCAGTCATACCCATTTGTTTATGTACTGTCTATGACTGCTTTCACACTAAAACAGCAGAGTTGAGTAGCTATAACAGAGACCAGATGGCCTGCAAAGCCTAACATATAGTTGCTCTCTAGCCCTTTACAAAGCAGGTGTGTGCATACCTGGTCTAAGACAGGAATCCTATGGCTTTGAGGTGCAATGCACCCTGGGTGACTGTCTCCCCCAAACAGCCTAAGTAAGCACAATGGGGGCATTAGCTGAATTCACAAAAATGTTCTCCTCTGGTATTGGGAGTCTAAATTTTCTGAAGATTAAAGGTGAGTGGGATAATGGATTAGCCTTTTCTCTAGGAGTTATTTATACAGAGAATTTTAACCCAAAGCACAATCTTTAACCCAAATCTTTCCAATAATTCTTTTTTTTTTTAATGGAGTATGTTTGTTTTTATTTCAAAGAATTATGGGGGTACAAATATTTTTGGTGAAATAGATCACTTTTTATAATGCTTTAGTTATGGTTATAAGTGGGCCTGTCACCCAGATAGTGCTCACTGTACTCGTTAGGTAGGTTTTTGCCCATCCCCTCCCTGCCTATTTGATTTCCATTGAGATTTACTTCCCTCTGTGCACATGTGTGCTTATCAATTAGGTCCAGTTTTAACAGTGAGTATATGTGCTGTTTGGTTTTATTTTTTTTCAGTTTTTAGATAATCCACTTAGAATAATGGTCTCCAGTTCTACCCAAATTGTTGCATAAGGCATTAAATCATCCTTCTTCATGGCTGAGTACTACTCCATGGTATACATATACCACATTTTACTAACCCATTCATGAACTGATGGGCACTTGGATTGGTTCACAATTGCAAAGTTGTGGAATCTCTCCAAGAATTCTATCCTATCTCAGAGTGGTCACTCCCACCTTTAAGACAGGGACTAGAATCAAGACAAGTTCTGAGAGCCACATTTCCACCCCAGGTAAAAAGCACAGGGGGCCACTAGGCATCCCTACTGACCTGGCAACTGCCTCGACGCCCAACACACTATGGGGGCCTCCCACTGGGATCTGAGGACTCACCCGTCCTGCTGCTGGAGTGACGCCCTCCTCCCTACTGGGCTGGGTCTAGGAAGAGCAAGTGGAGGGAGAGGCGCTCCGCGTGACACAGGCCGCCCACTGGTGGGCAGGCAGGAATCCTCTAGTGAGACCTCAGAGAAAGTCATCTTTTGTGTCAACTAGAAACAAACCCCTGCATAGATAGTGTGAATCGGGTGGTGGGGGAAGGTCTCTCTAATGGGGAGCTAATTAGCTTCGAACCAGGGATGGCAGGCAGAGCTCCAATACCAGCTCTGTCACTTACTAGGGTGGGTCTAAAGCAGGTCACTCAACCTCTCTATGTCTTTGTTCTATAGCTTTTGCCAGAGGCTAAGGAGAGGACGGGACGGGCGGTGACTGCTTCATGGATGTGGGGTTTCCTTTTGGGGTTACAAAAATGTTCTGAAACTAGACAGTCACGGTGGTCACACATCATTGTAAATGCACTAAGTGTCACTAATGACAAATTTTATGTTGTGCGTATTTTACCAGAATTTTTTTTTTAAAGCATATAAAACAGTAGGGTCCCTTGTTAGGGGTAAGAAAAGAGATGAAATGAGGTCATCATGCAAAGCACCAGCAGAGTGCCTGGCGCAGGGCGGATAACCAGTTGATGTCCCTTTGTGGTCAGGCTTGTTGCAGGAAAGCCTGGCTCTGCATGTGCCTTTGGGGTACGCTAGACTACAGGGCCACTGTGGGCTTGGACTCCTCTTTGATGACTGTGACAGCAAACCCACCATCCAACACAGATTCAAGGACACGTGCTTCTACTCATCTGAGTCTAAACAACAAGCAAACTAAGATTCTTCGGCAGATTCCTAACGTCTGGTTCTCTTCCAGTCACATCACACGTGTGTTATTTCATGCCCAAAAGAAGCACGCCCTATCGCCACTTCTCCCTACAAAGAAGGAAGCTTAGACTGGAAAAAAAAGTTAAGTGACATGCACATGAGCGTCTAGCTAACAAGTGGGCCGGGGTTCACGAGGGGACCACAGTCACTAAACCTGAGTCCCGTGTACTATCCCATACCATGCTGTCCGCTGTCAATGCAACACAGGATGGTGGGGTGCCAGTCTTGTGGCACAAGGGGGAAGTTGTTTCAAAATATTCTCGACAGTGAGATGCTGCAGCTTTGCTTTTGGAAATGGGTAAAAAAACACCACCACCACCACAATAAATATCTTTCCAAACAGGGACTGGCTATGGGCAAATCTATGAGGCTGGAATATTTACAGTGACCCATGGAACATTATTTATTCCAAAATATTTAAGTGTACTAGATTAATGATGAGCTCATCTGGCTGGATTATAGCATTAGTGGAAGGAAAGTAGAACAACTAAAAAAAAAAATCCATTCATTCACCCAATTCCTTTTGAGCACCTACTGCTTGTAAAGAATCATGTTAGGAGCTCTCGCAAACTAACAAATGGCCCTTGGATAAGAGAAGCTCACATACAGCGAGGGGAAGGTAAGTAGGTAAATCGCAACACTGTAACATGAATTCCACAAGGGCAGGGATTTTTGTATAATATATTTTTGTTTACTAACAAATTCTCCAGCTTCAGGAGAAGCATCCAATACATGGTATGTCTTAATAATTATTAGTTAGATTAATGAAGAATGGAAGGGAAGGAAGTATGATGGGACAGCAACGGTATGGGCCAGAGAAGCACAGAAAATAAGTAGGTAAGTGTCTGGCCAAGACTCTATGTTCTTTTCCAACCATGAAGATTCTAAGTTCCCCAAGGGAAAAGATACATTATCTCCCTCATGCCTTGCCCCACAATATTTCTTTCATCCATCTGATGATCGTTTCCTCCTCACCTATTCTGCGGGCCCCAGTATACGAGGTTCTAATGATATAAGAGGACCAAATAGGTGGCTTCTTGTCTTCTCGGGGTTTATCGTAGAGCAAGATAAGTAAGATGCAAAGCCCGTAAAATCATTGCAGACTGCTGTGAGCGCTGCAAAGGAAAGGTGCAGGGTGCTGGCCGAGAGAACCAAAGCTAGCTGGGCGGGGACCACTTGTGCTGGGCTGGCCAGGGAAGGCTTCTCAGAGGAGATGCCTGTGACAAATCAACAGTGGATGGGTGAGAAGGGGGTGAGAGGAGGAGAGGCAGGGTGGCTTGTGCAAAGTCTCTGAGATGCCAGGATGCCCCAGCATGTGGACGAAGCCAGGGTGGTGGCTGGGGGTGGGACAGCCGGGCAGGGAGCCACCAGAGAGGGGATGCAGCTTTGCCCCTGTCCCTCGGAAAGAAGGAATGTTCAGCAGTGACTGCAATTCACAAGGCTGCATTCATAGTTCACATCAGGAGATGCCACAGAGGCAATGCCCTGCGTGATTTCCTCACAGTTCCTGAGCGGCCTCCCGTCCACTTCCACATGCTCATTTCTGTGGGTCAGATCACCATTCCATCAGTGTGGGTGGCTCACAGTAGGACAAGGAAGCAATATAAACCCTCATATGTATTGAACTTTTGTAAAACTCCAGGCATTGCACCATGCATTTTATCACTCACACGTGCAGGGGTTAGTGGCACAACCCTCATTACCACCACGGCTGCCGCTACTACTTCCACCACTGTTATCAATAGGATTATTCCCATCGTAAAGATGAGCAAGACTGAGTCTCAGAGAGGGGAAGTGAACTGCCCTCAAGGCAAAAACCCACCCTCACATCTGGTCATGTGAACATTCCGACACCGAGTATCTGATTCCAAAGTTTGGTCTTTAACCATTAGATATGAATTCTCATAAGTCAGATTTGTCTCGTGCAAGACTTATTTATTCAATTAAAAAAAAATGGCTATGCAATGACCACGTGCCAGGCACATGCAAGGTGTGGAGGAACCTAAATGAGTAAAAGAGATCCCTGACTTTAGTGAGAGAGACACGTAAACACCACCACGCGACATGACACGATGCATCCGCCATGCAGTTGTGTATAAGGAGCTTCAGGATTTCAGATTTGGAGGGAGTGACAAACACAGCTGGAGCTGCCCACAAGAGACAATACTTTGAGCAACAACTTAAAAGTTGGGCAAGAACTTTCCAGAGGAGCACATGGGAAGCAGGAACTCGAAAAGACATTTATTCTGGAGGCACCGAGTATGTCCAAGGAATAGTCGAATTAGCTTGGGCAGGGGGAGGTGAGACGGGATGAGAAGAAATGGCCCCATAGTAGAAGGTCTCAGAAGTCAATCAGAGATCTGAGACCTTGGCCTGAAGATGACAGGAGCCGTGAACAGCTGTTAAGCAAGGGGGCAGAGGTACCTTTCGCAGGTAGCAGAGCCCAAGCCTGTCAAACGTCACCAGAGCTTCCCTAAGTGTGGTTCTCAGACCAGCAGCAGCAGCGTCTCCTGGGAATTTATTAGAAAGCAAAGTCTACGTCCCCACCCCAGACCCTAAGGAATCGGAAATTCTGAGATTTTAACAAGCCCTCCAGGGAGGGAGAACCAGACCCACCCCAACCCTGCATGGAGCCTGCCTCTGCTTCCACCTCTGCAGGCACAGGATGGTGCCTGGGGGATGCGCTTCACCCTAGCTTCTAACTGAAGACACAGTCCCCGTCGCCATGCCCAGGTCACTCCAGCAGACGGGTGAAATAGGCAGCATGCCATGCCTTCTTCTTGCAGTCAACCTGCAAGCCCCAAGACCAAATGGCCGTCCAGCACAGGGCAAGCCTGACTGTGCCGGGAGAGACCCTCTCTCGGTTGGAAGGACGGCAGGCCTTCTCCCTCTCCTTCCCGGCCTTCCTAGCCGCAGGCTGGGGAGCCAGGTCCCCGATGCTGCTCGGGAGCTCAGGCTGGGTGGTGCCTGGATGACATCATTAGCTCAGCGCAGGGCTAACGCACTCAGAGGTGGTGAGTTAATAGGAAAACAGGCCCATTCGGTGGCCTGTGCCCATGCTGCCCCCAGAGCTGCGTGTTAAGTGGTGACTGGCAACGCCCCCCTAATCACCTCTTGTTAGCTGCATCTATAGGCAAATTGCTAGCGAGGATTAAGTGGGGAGACGATGCCAGGATCACTGTCAAGCAGAAAAAAAGACTCAATTTGTAGAGCAATCATGACTCTGTAATCGCTTCTTGAAGAGCTCTTTTCGGCGGTGTTTGCCTTTGGAAGGTGTGGACCCTGCCTAGGCGAGGGTGGGCCCGGAGCTGCAGGCTGCCTGCTCCTGAGCGTATTAAAATGATTACTCCCCTAAATGAGATAAGCCTTGCTATTAATAGAGCTTTGCCTCGACGGGTCTCTCCCGACATCCGGAGGCCCAGATGCCGCCCTGAACAAACGAACAGCGATGTGCATAAACAATTGATCTGAGCTCATGAATAGAGCACGTCTCTGCAAACACACAGGAGAATCTGGGAGGGAGCCGTAGGGTTGGGGGAAGGATGCATTTCCTTTATCACTGTTTGCATAATGCTCGTGTAAAATAGACACAAATGAACAAGGCAATATTTTAAGAACTGTTACACAACAGTGTCAGGAAAAAAAAAAATCCTATAAGGGGATCCTGCCTCTTTCTCCATTCAAGGGAGGGTTTTTTTTTAAAAGGGGGAGGAGGAATGATCTTGTCTTTTCCAGATGTTTGGAGGCTTTTTGCCCAGGTAGGCTAACTGCTATTTTCTAAGCTCACACTCAGGGCTTAACAGCTTCATTATTTTTACACACGGATCTGGAGAAGTTTGGTAACAGAATGAAGGAGAGGTACCTCTGTCATTTCAGAAGAAATATTCGCAACTTGGAAACAAAGGAGACAGCCAGAAATAGGATGATATTTAAAGCCGCAACATGATTCATTCTGATATAAGTGTAATTTTAAGTCCTTCGAAGAAGGGTTCCTATCCTTTGAAATGTCTCAAGTAGGAACAGGTCTTGTGAAAGTTTCCTATTTCATGAGCCACTTGGAGGGGAAAAGCAGGAAGGGGGGTGAAAGAAGAAATGAAGATGTGGAGAATGGCAGTGGTAGGTGAATGGCGTGTAAAACTCAGCCCAACTACTACCAATCAAATAGGCCTCTTGCAGGTTTATAAAAAGTCATAGTGGAAAAAAAATTAAACCCCACTTCTCTCATTAAATCCATGTTGTGAATCTGCATGTTCTAAATGAAGCATTAAACAATGTTGCAATTTTATCTCGCTCCAGCAAAAATGCACTTCAAAACATAATTTTTTATGATTTTTTTTCTGTCGATGTCCAAATGAAATTATTTATCAACAGTATGAGCCTTTCCATGGGAAAAAAAAAAATAATTAAAGGCCGGACCCGGTGGCTCACGCCTATAATCCTAGCTCTCTGGGAGGCCGAGGTGGACGGATTGCTCAAGGTCAGGAGTTTGAAACCAGCCTGAGCAAGAGCAAGACAACGTCTCTACTATAAATAGAAAGAAATTCATTGGCCAACTAATATATATAGAAAAAATGAGCCGGGCATGGTGGCACATGCCTGTAGTCCCAGCTACTCGGGAGTCTGAGGCAGGAGGATCGCTTGAGCCCAGGAGTTTGAGGTTGCTGTGAGCTAGGCTGACGCCACGGCACTGTAGCCTGGGCAACAAAGTGAGACTCTGTCTCAAAAAAAAAAAAAAAATCAACACTTGCTATAGATAATAGACTAAAATATGTTATTTCAAAATAATGGAAATTTGTATTATATTTGTATCATCTCAATGTCAAATAAAATTCTTTTTAGTGTCCAAACTTTCAAGCATCCTATCAGTTTGGGAATATAATTAGTCTTATGTTTTTCTCCAAATTTTACCTCAGTAGTGGCTGTTCTGTCAAAATGACCTGTTATTCCCAGAGGAAGATCCAAATCTGAAGACAAAATTAATTGGAAAGGTGATTACCTGGTTGTTTCATATGGGACAGTTTTTGTTTGTTTGTTTGCTTTGATTTAGAATAATAGTATGGCCCTGCACTATCAAAGTTGAAATTCTGTCACCTTCCATAGTTTCTTTCATTCCTTTCTTATGCTGGGTGTTGTATAATAAATGGAATACACCAGTGGTCAGTGTGTCCCTTGTGGGCAGATATGATGTACATATAAAGGCATGACCAGGAATCTCATATTTGATAAAACATTCTCAAGTATAAATTACATAAATAAAATTCATAGCTGCTCTATTTGTGTGCATTTCTTCAAAAACATGACAAAAACCTGCTACAGGAGTCACTATAACATTGCATAGTTCTTTCCCATGAAAATTCACTACTTAAGAAGCTCCACATGCTTATAGAAAAAAAAAAAAGACTCAGTATAAACCCAAGGAATAATCAGCTTGGAAGATTTTTTCCCTGCCTTGTGCTTAAGTATATAAATAAAGAGAACAATTAATGCCAAATGCCTTTAGTTTTCCATCCTATCAGCTTTTTGGTGTTTCAAGGTAATCTTCAACAAAAGGTAAACTTCTTGGGATTACATCACAGGTTTCCTTCAGAGAAATGGACATGCTGGTAAAGACAGGTCATGTGAACCATGCGTATCACTGCCCCGAACTTCTGCTATTTAGTTACGCTGACCTCCGGGAGGAGAGAGATTTGGAGAGAGGGAGGGAAAACCTGCAAGCCAGGCGAGGAGAGATGCAGAGCAGAGCTGTGCCACAGGGAATGTGGGAAAGGAAGTGGCCCGGCCTCCTCCTCTGCTCCTTTCATGCCAACCGGACACAGGAGCAGGTCCGAGAATCGTAACCCGGAAGTCCCCCAAATCACATGCACAAGCTCCAACTGCGAACCGCCTGCCTGCGCCCTCAGTCAGCAGAAACGCTCCTTCCCCACGGCATGAAGGTATGACTGGCAAATGAGGACACATAGGTGACAGAGGTTCATGCAAAGTACCCCAGAAACCTCCCAAAGCTCCCCCTTAATTCCATCCCACAATACTACTACCACTACCCAGAAACGCAGGTGCCCCAAATGTCTTCTAGCAGGACAGCTTGCAATTACCCCTCGCTCTCCACCCCCCTCCTTCCAGCAACATGCACTCCCTGCATCTAGAACTGGTGAGAAGAAATGTAATGAGTTAACTAAGCAAAATGACGTTTCTCCGTCCAGCACCGAGGGTGGGGTGGGGTTCATGTACTCAGCAAATTGGCCCTTTCTTTTTTTTTTTTTTTTGGTCACTTCTAACAGAGGGACACACCGATGCTTAAAACACGGTAGAGCTCAAACTCCCCTGGATCCTTCCAAACTCTCTCTCTCTCTCCCTCTCCTGCTTTCAGAGACAGACTCCCCACGGCAAGAGGGACACTCACCCCAGGTGTGAAGCCAGCCCGCATGAGGTCAGTCAGTGTGAAGTGCTAGTGGTTAGCTCCATGGGCAAAAGTGTGGGCCCCGGGAGGGAAAGGGGGAGGCGGAGAGGCTTTGCAAAAGGCAAAAAGAAAAAAAGCAGAAGGAAGAGCATCAGGAATATGTGCAAAGCAAAAAAAAAAATAAATAAATAAGGCAAAGGAGATGGGAAATTAATAATCCAACAAGCAGGCCCCTCCGTGTTATTAATCACACTGCTTCGCCCAAGCTGCAGAGCAGCTCGGCAGCGCACATGGGAGGGGAGGGGTCTGAACACCATTGGACGCCGCTCCTCTCTCCTGCGCGTCTCAGCCAATCCCCCCCGCGCCTCGAGGTACAGATAGATCTGGGCTGCAGCTACAAACCCCTGGAAGATGAAAAATCGTGCTCCGTGGGTAAGGCACTGCTCCGTCCGGTTAATGCACTATAAACTTTATTTGAGCTGACTTCTCATTTGATCCCCCAGTGACGGGGTCAGGGAGCGCAAGCAATTCCATCCCAAATCATGCCATAATCGAATTGCTGCCTATTTCCCGAACCTATAATGAAAAAGGCAACCGAAATAAGGCAGGTAATGTTGGCGGCCTCCCTTGCCTGTCGGACATTATTACCTCCGATTGCTGGCCGCCGTTTCCCCGGCACTCCACAATGAATATATTTCACAGCTCACTTGCTCTCCTGTGTGGGTGGCATGGGACAGACACCTACATGATAGGAAAGGAAATCTAAAACAATAGGGCTGTTTCTGAGTGCCGTGCCTAACAGCCTACCGGTGGGAGAGGCGGTTTTATCGCAGTGCTTCTCACGGGCACGCACGCACACACATGTGCACGTGCACACACACACACACACACGCACGTGCACACACACACATACAGAGGACATGGGATGGCCCAGAGGCCCAGGCTCAACTAAAGCCAACTCCATTTCTCTTTGTCTGCTTAAGTCCCAGCTTCATCACCTAAAGCTCAGTAACTGAGAGCACGGTCCCTTCATCACTCAGATGCTCCGGGGATTTTTATTCTATTTCCCCCCTCGGAATAAGGTGGAACAGACACAGCCTCAGCGTCGGGGCGTGACCTACGATAAGGTGCGCACACATCCTACCCGAAAGATGCCTTGTCGGTGCTCACTTCCCCTGCAAAAAAGGCTTCAGAAATCAGCACTATTCGTATGCTCTTAAAAAATATATAATTCAGCCTCCCGTCATATTTTGCTTCTCAGAAAAAGTGCTGACGACAGCGCGACGCGACGGTACAGAAGCTCAGAGCCACGCGGGGAGGGGCGTGGAGCTGTGATTTGTGCGACTGCCTTCTGGGGAAGACCACCTCCAGGCCCGTGGAGACGTGAGGCTGGGCGCTGGGTGCGGCTGCCGTCTCTGCAGCTGGGATCAGGGCAGTGCCTCGTAGGTGTCTAACCCCACTTTCCATTTCTCCAACTTGGAGGTCCGGTTCACTCGGAGCAGTGACTCTGACGTCGTCCGACATCAGATTCCTGCCTTAGAAAACTCGGCCGTGCCTAGGAAATGTCGCTATTGCCTGAGCCATGATCACCAAATGCTCAGGCTGGTATTTATTTAACTCTGGAAATATGCATGTGTGCATACGTGCGGACAGCCCCAGATGGTGAAAAGTATCCATGAAGCTGGCAGACAAATACACGACAAATACGTGCCATTTAAGAAACATAAACGGACACATAGGTACTACAGTAATAGGGTATTGGGCAGGTGGGAGGGGGAGGGGGCGGGTATATACAAAAATAATGAGTGAGATGTGCACCATCTGGGGGATGGTCATGCTGGAAACTCAGACTTGTGGGGGGAAGGGCATTTACTGAAACCTTAAAATCTGTACCCCCATAATATGCCGAAATAAAAAAAAAAAGAAACATAAACAGGAGACACTTAAAAGTCAGAAACTATTAGTGTCCAAGAACAATTTTTTTTCTCTGTCTCTCTCTCTCTCTCTCTCTCTCTCCTGTTTCTTCTTCATTTTGTTTTTCTTCTCCTTGTTTAAAAATAGGCACTATGCTCTACAGTTTTTATTACACACAACTTCTCTGCCTTGGCCCCACCTTTAACAAGGAAAACCAGCTACTGCAAGACAAGGCTACACAGTCAGGGGAAGTTCATTCAGGCAAAGGCTTCACATCTTCCCCTTCCAGGTCTCTCCAGGCTGATGAAAAGGAAGGACCACATTTTGAAAAAAGATACACAGGTTCGAGAGTACATGCCAACACACACGGACAAAGAATAATTCTTTAAAATACTCAGCACCACAGGCTATAGAGAACAGATCTTATAAGGAAAAAAAAAAAGATCAATATAACGAAAAAAATGCTCTCGATGTAATTGAAGTCATACATTTGTACATGACTTCTCTGCTATACGACGCCCAATTACTGCTATTTATCAAAGAGTAGACAACATTGAACCTGGCAGCATGAAAAACAAATTTTACTAAGTCAGAGGGAAAAAAAATCATCTGAAAGAGAAAGAAAAAAAAAAGATACAAATAATAAATAATTCAATATTCTCGAGGAAAGCTCTTGCAGAAAAGGCCTGGTTGATTCAAACATCAGACATGCGTCTGACAAGAGATGTATCGATTTAGACAATTCTATCATCATTATTCCAGCCGGAGTCCTTCACAAAAGCTGCTCTTTTTGCTCCTGTTTTTATTGCTGTAACTACCAACCTCCTACTTATGCCTCGATCTCTTTGAACCGGTATTCATTACAGCTTAAATCTTAAGCCTAAGCATAAGATGATAAACAGATTCCGTGTCTTGTGTTTGGAGGAGGCAAGGGCTTAGCTTCCTTAAAATCTAATAGGACGAAGGGCTATTTACAATCTTCTGAGAATCTCCACCCTCTGTGGAATAGGTCATGTGCCCCATCTGCATAATTACCAAGGCAGAATATTTAGATTAGGGAAAGCATATATCCAAAGCAAATATTACGCACATCTAACAAGGAGTTGTCAAATGCACCCTTTGTTTGTTACTTTAAAGGCTGTGAAGGAAACACTAACAACGGATATCCACAAAGGTTT